>PVKV010009773.1:49527-79328 GCA_004027835.1 Alouatta palliata | reverse complement strand
AGGAAGAGGAAGGGAGGGGATGGGAAAATGATGGGAGGGAAGTGGAGAGGAAGGGAGGGGATGGGAAGAGGAGGGGAGGAGAGGGGAGGGGATAGGAAGATGAGGGGAGTAGGGTGTAGGGGAGCAGATAGGAGGGGAAGGGAGGGAGGGAGGGGAGGTGCACTAAGGAAGCATTTTTTCCCTTTTGATGAATGTGTTCCTTGCTCCCTCATTGAGCCCAGCCTGTTCCAAGAAAGCCCCTCCAGGCACCAATCTCATACTTCCAGGGCCCTAAGGTCCCGGTTCCCCTCCCTCATACACCCCCAGGCCTCAGTCTCTCTCAAGAACCTCTAGCCACATCTTCATAAACAAAGTATTAGCTTCTTGAAACTGCTTAACGTATCACCACCACAACTGGGTGACGTAGCACAAATTTATTCTCTCACAGTTCTGGAGGCCAGAGCCTGAAAGAAACATCACTTGGCCAAATTCAAGGTGCCAGGAGGGCCACACTCCCTCCGGAGGCTGCACACAGGGAGTGCATTCCCTGCCTCTTGCAATTCGGGGAGTGGTCAGTGTTCCTCACTCACAGCCCTGTCACTCCAGTCTCTGCCTCCACTGTCACAGCACCTTCCGCTCTGTGTATGTGAGATCCCCTTTGCCTCCCTCATACGAGGATGCTCGTGGTAGCATTTAGGGCTCACCCAGATAGTCCAGGGTCATCCCTCCTTCTTCAGATCCTTAATCACATCCACTAAGACCCTTTTTCCAAATAAGGCCACATTTACAGGTTCCAGGGATTACAACCTGATATCCTTGGGGACACCACTGATGGTGTGTGGCTCCATTTTCCACCTGTGGAAGCAAGCTGAGGCCTAGAAGATTTGCAGACTCTGCTTGATGCGAGAGCAGCCTCTCCACCCAGCCTCCTTGGGGAGGAAGAGGCTGAAAAAGCATCAGAGAAAAGAGATTTCCAGTACGAGAAAAGAGGAGACCATATGGGACATACTGTTTCTTGAGAGATGTCCCAGACAAGCAAACTACTAAGAGGCTGAGCTGCCAGAAGCGACCCCAGCCTGGCTGGCAAACAGCTGGCACCAGAATTGTGCCCTGGAGCCCAAGGGTGGCTGATGGCAACCTGCCACAGAAACTATTTATAGCACCTCTTGTCCCAGGTGCTCCTGGAGCTGGCTCAGATTAACCCTGCAGAGTCCAGAGAGGAAAGCGGAGGTCAGAGGAAGTGTACCTCTGCAGATGGAGAAACTGAGGCAGGGAAACCTCCACAGCATCTCCAGAGTTGAAGGGTGCAGGACACTGAGAGGAAGTGGGAGGGGACTTTTTCTTGGTTCCAGTCCCAGCTGTGCTGACTGCTGGCTGTATGGCCTTGGGCAAGTCACTGTACCTGTGACTCAGTTTCCCAAGTGTAAAATGGAGCTCCTGCTGTCACCCAGAAAGGCTGTTGGAAAGGAGATGGCAGGTGAGCGTGCTCCTGGTTCAGGGTGTGTGGTGTGGATTTGGGGGGTGGGAGTTGCTGAAGTGGAGGCTGAAGCTAACTGGGCTTGTGGGAGGACGTCAGGACAGACGCCTCTGGAAGGCAGGGGCTGGGCAATGAGGAACTTTCAACGGCAGCCAACCTTGGCTCCCTGTCCTGGAGGCTGTCTAGGAACATTAGTTCACCTCCCTTTTCCTGCTCCTCAGCAGAGACCACTCAGCAGAGGGGTCGTGACGGGCGGCCAGGGAACACCGTCACAGAGGCAGCAGGCAGATGCAGCAGGCAGCAGGGGTGTCTCCCCAAACCTGCTTGTGCTAAACACCAGCTGGGTCCTTTTGAATTTCCTTGCCCCTCCCACCCCGGTGCTGCTGTGGGCCGATTTTATTTCAGACCCGCCTGTGTACTGTGGGCACCAAAGGAGTCTGATAATGATACCTTTGGAAACCCCGAAATGTTTGTATATGAGTGCAACCTACCTCCTTTGTCTGCCCGGGAGGTCCCGAGGTCTGAGGTGTGTCCTCTCCCTATCAGATTGGGGGTTCCCAGAGAATAGATCCTTCCCCACTCATTGATTTGTTCAATCAGCATTCATTGAAAAACGTACTGTATACCTGGCACTGTGCCAAGCACTGGGCAGAATCAAAGATGGAAATAAAATGGGCCTCTGCCTTTGCGGGCATCCAGGCCGGCCATCCCAGCAGCTAATAGTAACAATAACAACAGCGGTGGCAGCGGAGGCAGCAATAAATAGCCCTTCGATTGCACCTCCCTTGTGTTCTGCTGGGTGCCGTAAGAGCTCTTCACATGAGCGGAGCGCTGTTACGTTCCTCAGTTTATATAGGGAAACAAGGGCATATTGGGGTCAATGATTTGCCCACCTCTCAGCTTGTCAGTGGCAGACCTGAGATCTGGACCCAGAGCTGATGCTCCAGGGAGTGAGTGTGTGCCCTGCCATGGAACTGCAACTGTGATGTGTGGGTGCATGTGGGCGGGGGGGGGTGAGAGATGGGGCAAGGCTGGAGGTGGGAGGAGCCTGATCCCAGAGGGAGGGCTTTGCCAAGCTGAGATCTCCAACTTCAAGTCCAACGGGTGATGGGGAGTAAGGGAAGGGGTGAGAGTGAGGCAGGGGTATGGTCAGATTTAGAGAGGCCACTCCAACAGCACCAAGGAGGATGGATGAGGAAGTGTTTATGGGGTCCTAGTGCACGAAGGGACAGGGCTGAGCAGAGCTGCCGAAATGTTTGGGAGAAGCAGATGGATACTGGAGATGCTCAAAGGATAGGCAGGCAACCTCAGAACGAGTCTTTCAGCCTTTCCCTCGCCTCTGCTGAAAAAGACAGACCCCACTGGTGGGGGCCAGTCCTCCGACTTCTGCTCTTGAGTGTTTCAGAGGATGCAGCCGCCACAGCCAGGCGCCAGAGCTCCTCCCTCATCCACGTGCTCACCTCTAATGCATGATTTATCTCCCTGACCTACATTCCCTGCTTGCTGGTCTTCACAAAGCCTGGGAAGGCAGTGCTGAACTCCCCTCTGGTCCAGGGGCTTGAGAATGGGGGGACTGGAAACAGATGTGTGAGGTGGTGGGGAGGAGAACATGGGTGGGAAGGCTGGAGGGGGGAGGATGGGCGGGAGAGAAGGAAGGGCACAGGGCTGGGTCCCTCAGCCTCTGTCGAAGAGCAGCTTACTGTGTAGGGATTTCTGGTACAAGGGAACAGACCTAGCTCTGAGGGACTGGGTGCCACCCTCAACTCCAACACAGCCGCTGCATGACCTTGAACAAGTCACTTTTAGAACACTTCCACCAAACTGCAGTTTCCTTATCCGGAAAATGGCAATAGGGCTGGAGGCAGCCTGATTCCAAGACCACGGCATCCCTCCACGGCCCCAGGTGCCCCCACCTTTTTCCCAAGACCTGGCTCTCCGAGGAGGAATTGCCTCTTGAGGTGCAGCGAGAACAAATCCTGCCTCTCCCAGCACCCAGCAGGCAGGAACAGGTACACACTGTTGTCAAGATTAATGGACCAAAAGAAGGCATTAATTAATGCAAATGGCTCCCAGCTTAATGGGACCCTCGGCTTCCAGGTAAGGGAGCCCAGCCCACTTCTTTCTGCCCAGGAGGCTCTGAAAAGCCCAGTTCCTCCCCAGGAGCAGTGTTCCCCTGCCACATGCCCCTCCTGAAGGCCTCAAAGTACCCATCTGTCCTCTGTACGCCACAGTCTTGGGAGTCAGAGAAAAGAAAGCGCATCAAATTCCAATCCCAGGCACTCTGTGCTGGATGGGAATTCCCCCCTTGAATCTTTTTAGAGATGCTCTGAAGACAATGTGATCTCAGCCACGTGCAGGTCTCTCTCCTCTCAGAATTCTTTCCTACCAAACCATTTGCTGATACCAGACACACTGGGCTGACCCTGGCACAAACTGTTTCCTCTGCCTGGAATGCCCTCTCCCCAGCCCCTTCTGTCTCAGGGGTCCACCCCATGGCCACAACTCCATGTCACCTTCTCTCTGAGCTTTTCCCAGTCTCATTAGGTGGGACTGACCTCCCTGAGCTTTGCAGCCCACAGCCCTTGCAACAACCCCTCCAAGATGTCAACAGTGGTGACAGCATAACGTCACCTGTGCCGTCGTCCTCGTTAGAACTAGTAACCGAGCGTGCTTCAGGGCTCATCTATGAAATGGGGCTATGGACAGCACTTGCCTCGTTTCGTTGTTTTGAGGGTTTAATCACTTACTATATGATATGGTTTGGCTGTGTCTGCACCGAAATCACAACTTGAATTGTATCTCCTAGCATTCCCATGTGTTGTGGGAGTGACAACGGACCCAGGGGGAGGTAATTGAATCATGGGGGCCAGTCTTTCCTGTGCTATTCTCGTGATAATGTATAAGTCTCACAAGACCCGATGGGTTTATTAGGGGTTTTCACTTTCACCTCTTCCTCATTTTCTCTTGCTGCTGCCATGTAAGAAGTGGTTTTCGCCTCCCGCCAGGATTCTGAGGCCTCCCAGCCAGGTGGAAGTGTAAATTCAATTAAACCTCTTTTTCTTCCCAGTCCCAGGTATGTCTTTTTTCTTAGGGGGTGGGGCAGGGACAGAGTTTTGCTCTGTCACCCAAGTTGGAGTGCAACGGCACTATCTCAGCTCACTGCAAATTCCGCCTCCCAGGATCAAGCGATTCTCCTGCCTCAACCCCCAGAGCAGCTGAGATTACAGGCATGTGTCACCACGCCCAGTCTGTATTTTTAGTACAGACAGGGTTTCACCACGTTGGCCAGGATGGTCTTGAACTCCTGACCTCAGGCGATCCACCCGCCTTGGCCTGCCAAAGTGCTGGGATTACAGGCAAGCTACCGTGCCTGGCCTTGGGAATGTTTTTGTCAGCAGCATGAAAACAGACTAATACACTGTACAAATAGAGTACACAAAGTGCTCAACATATTTAGCTACTACTATTATCATCTTTGAAGCTCCAACATGGTTCTTAGCTTATTATAAATAGCTAATGAATAACGAGATGAATCAGTATCCCCATTTCACAGTTGAGGAAAGTGAGGCTCAGTGGTGGAGGGAGGAGAGGGAGGTTGCGTCCTGGCCGCTCAACCAGCCTCCAGCAGAAAAGCATCTGGCGCTGCAGTCCAGGCTAATCCAGCAGTTCCTCGAGGCCCTATTCACTGAGGCCAAGACAGGAGAAGGACTTTCCCCAAGGTCATGCACTGGTCAGCCAGCCGTAAAACCCAGATCACAGAACGGGTCCCTGGCCACTGGGCAGCTAGCAGCCCGCGGTCAAGCACAAGTAGCTTTCTGGAGGTGATTTCGTTGACCCCCGCTTCTCCCTGCAACCAGCCTCGGCTGTTCCCTGGCTGCCAGGAGCAGTGACAGGTGATGGAGCAGGAGGTGATAAACGCATGCCTTGACTTCCGTGAACTCCCATCCAATTTGCCCGGAAGGCTCATGCCAAAAGTGTTTGTGTTAATAAACCAAATGGTCTTTTCAGAGTCCACCCAGAGTGACTGATGGCAGAGGCAGCGTGAAATCCTGGTGGCTCCTTGGCCTCCTTCCTACTGAGCCAGGCGCCAGCTGGGAGAGGGCACAGGTGGACACAGACTTCAGCTTCAAGTCGCTTCAAGTCACAGGCTTCCAGAATCACCCAGGCCCAGGGACACTCTCCCAACACCCTCGATGTACAGGTGAGGAAACTGAGGCAGGGGTGGACCAGGCAGGGGCACTGCTGGGACTAGAACCCAGGATTCCCAGGTCCGAAGTGGGTGCGGGTCAGAGCTGGGGTCTGGGGTCAGTGGTGGTGTTCCGATAAGCCCAAGGCTACTGGGTGGAGGAATGAAGTGGGAGGAGTGGGCGGAGCAGAAGGAGCAAAGAATGGAAACTTGGAGCTCAGATACTTGTCAGGGGAGAGGGTCGGGAGGGAGACTCACTCCAAACCCAGCCCCAGAAGAAGAACCGTTAAACCTGTTTTAGGGGGGATTTAAACTGTCCTCCAAAAATGACCTTTTTGAGAGCAATCTGACCCCCTGCAGGGACTGACTGTCCACCCAAGAATGCCCCCCTCCAGCTCCCTCCCCTCTCAGAGCCCATACTCCCTTCCCTGAGCCTGGGGGCTCTTTTCTGGAATTTGTCCCTCATCTCCAGAGCCTACTGATACGGGCTCCAGTGCGAGCCCAGAAGATATCCCTGCCCACGTCCTGACATCCGCCAGCTATGCTGGCCACACCCTCTTCACAGCCCTGTTCCTACCGCACGTGGGGTCCTGCCCAGGCCTCCCCTGAGCATGAGCCAGTCCACAGTGAGCCATGTACAGTGTGGGTGAAGGTGTGGGAGCCTGGAGAATCAAGATCCTCCCCCAGTCCCCATTTCTAACATCAGAGGGTCAAAAGGCAGTGACTTTGAACTACCCTGTCCAGCCCGTCTAGAGGAGGTGACTGGAGGGGCTCAGCCTCGATAATCCACAGGCTTCGGGTCACCTACGGAGACGACAGTGGGGACACTCACATGCAAACTGGGAAGCCCTTCAAGGCCTGTGTCCCTCCTAGTGGGGAGGATGGACTCATGAACTTTGAAATCATACAACCCTTTGAGTGACCCCAAGTGGCTGCTGTTACACTGTCCAGGTGAGCCTCACTCTGGGGAAGCTAGGAACCCAGAAGTCCCCCAGTGGGGCCCTGTTGGCTGCAGTGTGGGAAGGATGGATCAGGGAAGGCCCACCGACCCCCTGCTCACCCACCCCGACTTCTGCTTCAATCAGGTCTGCTCTGCTTTATATCTGTTTTTTATAAAGCATTTCTGGGTGAGATTTTGTTTGAACAAAGCTTCCCTCCACTCCAAACATTTTGCAAACCTCTGATCCAGCCCAGCCCCTCGTGTTAGGCAGTGGAGGTCTGCAGTCAGGTGGCCTTGGGCTAAATCTTATTTATAACACTCCCTAGCTGGGGGTCTCTTTCCCCATCTGAGCCTCAGTCTCTCTGTACAATGGAGAATGTCCCAGCCTTGCTCTACTAATTTAATTTCAGGAAAGCTGGTGCATAGTAAGTTTTCAGTGACAGTAAGAAAATTCCTTTTCGTTACAAATGAGGAACCTAAGGATGTATGGGGATGTCAGTCATCTGCTGGTCACCCGAGGGCCAGTGGCAGTGCCCCCGGGACTGTACATTGGCAGGCTAGCTCCCCCTGCATGGGCTGCCTACCCCGCCCCATCTCCAAGCCCTCCGGGGGCTGCAGCCCGCACAGTCCAGCTGTGTGTGCAGGCCTCGGCCGCTCAGAGAGCCGCACGGTCCTGGCGAAGTGTGAGCACTAATCAGGCCCGACAGGCTTTCAAGAACAGAATGGGGTGGGAGGAGGGTGGCAGGCAGGAGATGGCCAATAAGCCCACACATTGTTCATAGAGCCCATCTCGGCTGATACTGCTGCTATTTAGCATTTAGATAACTCTCTATATTTCCACAGGGTTGGCTGCCTGGGCCTTCAGTAACTAGTCAGGGGGATGAGATGCTGGTTCCAAGCAAAGAGGAACAATTGGGTGGAAGCTGCCTGTCTGCTGAACCTAGCCCCCTCTATCCCTCCACTCATTAACCCATCCATCCATCCACCCATCCACCCACCAGCCAACCCACCCATCTGCCCATCTATCCATCCTTCCTTCCAACCACTCAACACATAATAGCAAAGCGCCTAGAATATTCCATCTCTTGCACTGAGGACATGATAGTTAGACTGGACCCCTGCCCTCAAGGTGAGTACAGTCTAGAGAGGAGATTAACATATTTTCAGTCAGTGTGATAAGTCTCAGAGGCATGGGTGGCTGAGGGACACAAGGACGAGACACCCATGCAATCCGGACAGGGAGGAGAGTGGGTGATAGCTGAATGAAGACTGAAGGATAGTGGATTGGCAGTAAGTGAAATGGAAAGACCAACCATCCCAGGCACAGAGAATAGCTTGTGCCAGGGTCTGGAGACAGCTGGGCATTTGGGGAAACTGCCAGGAGCTCAGCAGAGCTGGACCCTCAAGTGTGATGGGAAAAGGGGGTAAGAGATGGGATGCAAAGGACATGAGCAGGGGTCTCCATGTGAGGGGCTTCCTGGATGCTGACGAATTGTTGGCCTTCACCCTGAAGGCCAGAGGCAGACTTTATGTGATTTTAAAGGACTCATCACCACCTACAGCAACATCTCCCCTGCCACACCTCCTCACTAGGGGTCAGCTGCTTCTCACCTCCCAGCCGGGAGTAGCCAGGGTTCCCTTTCCTTGGTACTAAGCCCAGAAAGCTTGGCTCAGGACTGCAGGGTTTTCTGTCTCCAGGAAGGTTTCCCTCTCCCCCTCCATTAACACACAGGTACCCACCACACCTGAGGCCACCCCATCAGCATTGTGGAGTAGTCAGTGGGCAAAGCTATCACCAAGAGGTGACTACATTCAACTCTTCCCTGAGGCTGCTAAAACAGACATGGAGGGCAGTTTCCCCAGGAGTGAGAATGGATTCTGTCACGATATCCAGACCCTCTCACTACTTGCAGGGCCTCTGCATACTCTTCTTCCACCTGCCCACTACTAACAGGAGTAGTGCCCATGACATTTGTTGAAGGCACAATAATGAATGACCTGCATTTGACAGACATCCACTGAGGATCGGGCTATGGGCCTAACCCATGACCAAGGTTGAGGGGCAGACTGAACAAGGTTAGGGTCAGCCATAAGAGATGGCGTCTATTAGAATAGAAGCTCCCCGAGGGTCAAGAGATTGTCTGGCTACATCTCCACTACAATCCCCAGGACATACATCAATGCCTCCTGCTTGATAAATAGAGAATGAATGAATGAATGAATGAATGAATGAATGTTAATCGAGCTTCATGGCATAGCCAGGGCGCTGGCTCAGGAACAGCCTGTGGCCATTGGCAAGTCAGTCTGAGAAGCATGTTGGAGCCCTTCTCTAGTGAGACCAGGGCCAGGGGACTGAACAAAACTCAAAGGACCCCCTCGGTAGTCAAGCCTCCATCTTGATTTCCCCAGCCATGAGTCATGCTGCAGCCCCCAAACTCACTGCCACCTCCAGCCCCTGGAGAATTAGTACACCAGAAGACAATACCCATCCTTCATAGACGCCTGGCTCATCCAACCCTCCCCCGACCCTACCCCACCACATGTAAGAGCTGGTGACATTGGGTGTCTTTGGACCTCAGGTCCAGCTGATCTGGTTGTGCTGTACTGTCGGTGCCTCCCCATCGTTGTAAGAACAAGGCCAAAATCCTTGATGTGGCAGTCAATGCCCTGCCTACCTCTGCAGCCCCTGCCTTACCACCCCAACCCTGGCCCAGGCTCCGTGCTCCAGCCTGGGCCAGGGTTGTGAACCCCCTGCCATTTCCTACTTTCACGCCACAGCAGGCATGGTTCCCGCTCCATGCTATACCCTTTTCGTCCTTAAAAATATGGCGAATCATTACTTGTTCAAAACACATGTCCTTAAAGAGCTGACCAATTCATTCTGACATTCCTCACTGTCACAAAGTATGGTAATGACCAATTCTGTGTTTCTCTTTCCTGCCTTTAAAAAGTCTCTGTATCCCCAGCACCTAGTCCAGGCTGGACACTCATCACCAACACCACCACCTCCATCACTACCACTGCTGTCATCATCACCACCACCGTCATCACCACCCCATCATTCCCACCACCACCTCCACCACCATCACTGCCATTACTGTTGTCACAGTTGACATTCACTGAGCACTCACTCACTGTGTGCCAGGCCCAGTGTGAAGGCATCCCCAGAAAGATCCCAATAAGGCGGACGGTCCTTTACCATTATCCCCATTGTATGGATGAAGAGATGGAGGCTCCTAGACATCCAGTAACTTGTTCAGTAATTCAAATTCAAGCTGTTTCTTCCTTGTCCAAGCCAGGGCAAGAGCCTGGAGCCCAGGTAGTCAAAAAATTCCTTACAACATTCGTTCTGTTTGACTTTGGACTGTGTTGAAGAGGTCAACCACTTAGAGAGCCACTAATACCTGTGGACTCCAGACACTACCTCAGGCATCACATCTTAGGATGAGAACCTTTGGGGCAGAGCTCCTGAAATGCCATCTGCCCCCCAACCCCTAACCCGTGCCCCATCCCTGGGCTCAGATATAGCACCAGGCAGCTGACCTGTAGAGCCACTGATGAGGGGCCCAAATCCACTTCATACGGCCACACTAGGTGCCACTCACCTCCAGAAGGGTGGATCCCAGCAGCAGCCAGCTCCTGGGGCAGTTTGAGAGATTCTACAGGAAAAGAAAATCCCCTAGCCAGCCAGCTGGCACTTTCTGTTTCTCTCAATGTCTCTCTTTTACCCACTAGGCTGGAGAGAGATGAGGAGATTCCTGGTGATGTCACTCTCCTGCCCAGAGTCCCAACTTTCCCTAGTGTTGTCCCCTCCATGTGCACAAACCTGCCGAGGCTTTGGCAAGATGTCCTGCCCACCCATGACCCCTACCTACACTCCAGCCCAAGCACTAGGAAAGGGCTTTATCCCAGTGCCCTGCCAGTCCACCGAGACAGGCAGGGCAGCTCCGGGGACAGCTCCCATACCTCACAACAACATCAATAATCTGTTCATTTCAGACAGCACTTGACAGTCTATCACTCACTTTCATGCACGTTTTCTCAAGAATCTTGGGGGCCCCGCTTCCTCCCAAAATCAGAGCCTATTACAGAAGCATCTGATGATCATGCTTAGGGTCTGGTGCCTTTCACCGACCCTCACATTGCACAGTGGTGATGAGAAGAACAATAAAAATAGAAACCATCTTTATGAAGCTGGGCATGTTCCAAGTGACTTGCAGGTATTCCATCATTTCATTCACACACAAACCTATGAACCAGAAACTCTCATCATCTCCATTTTACGGACGAGAAAACTGAGGCTCAGAGAGGCTCATAGTGTCTATAGGCCTCCCAGCTAGAAGGTAGTTGTGCCAGGATTACTTTTCTATATCAGGAGGGGAAATACCTTCTGCAGGTTTCATATGTCCCAATAACACTCCCACCCACTTGCTATGCACCCAACCCCTCCCCCACCGTTTCCCTTTCTCCCCTCCCCCAGCCTCTGATTGGTGAGTTCGGAGGGGGCACCCCAGATGCATGAGATGCCCACCCTCCTCTGCCTGCAGAGGGCACTGCCTGGCACTGGTAAAGGGGTTAGAACTGGCATTGCCTGCTCTGCCAGGGTCTGGGCGGTAAGAAGACTGCTGAAGACCAAGCTAGACAGCTTCATCATCAATCAGAATGACTTCTGACCTTCCTTTCTCTGACTCAGGCATCTGTCTCTCAATTGGCTCTAAACTTGGGCAAGTAACAAGTTGTTTGCTGTCTGCCCAGTAATTACAGACACAGAAATAAACAAATAGATTGTGTTTGCCCCATTGGAATTCACTACCTTCTAAATATATCCCATTCTAAACATAAACTTTGCCATGCTCTTACGCTCACTTCACGTTTCATTGAATAGTAGAAACAGCAGTATTCATAAGAAGGCAGACCATGGCCGCTTGGTGACTGCCGTGTGCCAGGTGTCACAGCGCTCTTCTCACACTTCATTTCCCATTTCCCATACAAGGACGCCCTCTTGGCCCCGTTTGGCAAATTTCAACTCCATCAAGGCTTTTCCAAGGACACACAGCTGACAAGTGATGGATCTGAATTTGTAGAGGTTCAATGGTACCCCCCAAAATTCATGTCACCTGGAACCCCAGAATGTGGCCTCATTTGGAAATAGGATCTTTGCAGGTCATCAGTGACGTGGAGGTCATACTGGATTAGGGTGGCCTCTAAATCCAATGACTGGTGCTTTTTTTTCCCCAGATGGCATCTTGCTCTGCTGCCCAGGCTGGATTACAGTGGCTTGATCTCGGCTCACTGCAACCTCCATCTCCCGGGTTCAAGAGATCCTCCTCCCTCAGCCTCCCGAGTAGCTGGGATTACGGGCACATGCCACTACACCTTCACTCAACTAATTTTTGTATTTTTAGTAGAGACAGGGTTTCACTATGTTGGCCAGGCCGGTCTCGAACTCCTGACCTCAGGTGATCCACCCACCGAGGTCTCCCAAAGTGCTGGGATTACAGGTGTGAGCCACCGTGCCCAGCCATGTTGGGTTTTTTTTTTGTTGTTATTGTTGTTGTTTTTTAATTGAAATGGAGTGTCACTCTGTCACTCAGGCTGGAGTGCAGAAGTGTGATCTCAGCTCACTGCAACCTCCGCCTCCCGGGTTCAAGTGATCCTAGTGCGTCAGCCTCCCAAGTAGCAGGGACTACAGGTGCACGCCACCATGCCAGGCCAATTTTTATATTTTTAGTAGAGATGGGGTTTCACCGTGCTGGCCAGGCTGGTGTCAAACTCCTGACCTTGTGATCTGCCCGCCTTGGCCTCCCAAAGTGCTGGGATTACAGGCATGAGCCACCACGCCTGACCTGACTGGTATTCTTAAAAGGAGAGGAAGACTTGCAGAGACACAGACACTGAGGAGAAGGCCATGTCACCACAGAGGCAGAGACTGGCGTGATGCAGTGACAAGCCAGGGGACGCCAAGCATTGCCGACAGCCCCCAGAAGCTGGAGAGACCAAGAGGGATTCTCTCCTGCAGCCTTCAGAGGGAGCATGGCCCTGCTGATACCTTTATTTCAGACTTCCAGCCCCCAGAACTGAGAGAGAGAATCGATTTCTATTGTTTTAAGCTACCCAGTTTGTGGTATTTTGTTACGGAGGTCCCTGGAAACAGATACAGAACCCAAGAGTGACTATTCTGATGCCTCCTCCATGCAATCTTGCCTTCCCACAGTTAGGGTCACACAATTATCTCTTTGTGCAGTCCAATAAGTATTTCCTGACAGTCAGTGGGTGCCAGGTGACTGAGGACACAGAGAATATATGCCCCTCACTCAATAGGCGCGCACAGCAGACACTGACTATCGAGCTCCCTCCCGTTCCAGGTGACCGGCTTCTGAATAGGCAGGAAGAGGCTGCATGGACTTCGATAGGTCTTGCTTTGGGGTCTTGGCCACTCTCTGGCTGCGTGGCCAAAGGTAGGTCACAGCTCACCTCTCTGAACCTCCATTTTCTCATCTGTAAAATGGGGGCACTTACACCAATCTGCCTTCTTCAAATTAGGCAAGGGATGTGGAAACACTCTGGACACCATGTCCAGCTGCAGGACTGGGCAGGCGTGTGCATCCCTTAGGGTATGTGTGCAATGCTATGCGTCTGAAAGGGGTGATTAGCTCCTAGTGCCCAGTAAGTAGGGCTTGGTTCCTCTCATTCTTTGCACCTTTCTGTGTGCAGAAATACTTCTTAGGAAATGCAGAAGAGGAAGAGAGAGGACATGACCGTGGAGGGTGTCCAGGCTGTGAAGTTATGTCCTGGGTACATCCGTGCCCTCCCCAGATACCAGTGCCTTTGGAAGCACAGAGCCATCCTCAAAGGGCATCTTGAACTTCAAATAGGCAGAGCCACGAAGGCAAAGACACCGGAAGAAGGTACATTTGCATCTGTCCACAAGTCTTGCCACTTTTGGCTGGTGGACTTGTTTCTCCTGCCTTGGCTGCCAGCATCAGCCATGCCAGGGACTGTTCAGCAGCCCTGATCGGTAGATCAGAGGCTATGTCTGATCACTGCCATTAGCTTCCAGTCAAGTAGAGGGGAAAAAAGACCCACAAGATCAAACAAGACTCCTTTGAAAATTGCCCTGTTTTTAAAGGGGAAGCCTTGGAGTGCAGACACCAGAGCATGAGCCGCTGGCTGCTTTGAGTTGGAAGCATTTTCCTTGCAGAATCTGGGAGGATGGAGAGAATGGGGGTGCCAGGAGTGCTGGGGAGGCATGTCCAACCTGCAGAGGGGGCTTGGCAGCTCATGGTACCACTAAGTGAAGTCTGAGCAGGGCACCCCACTTCAGAGCCTCTGAACCACCACTTGGCAGCCCAGCCTCTAGGGCCAGGCCAGGGCCCCTCAGGGAGGTCACACTGCCCTGTCTACAGGCCTGGTAACTTGCCCTCATGGGAGTGTGACTTCACTCCCTGAATCAGAGTCCAAAAGAAAGATGGATATGGTTGGCTCAGCCCCTCAGGGACTCATGAAAACTCACCCCCAAGTAGACCTGGCAAAAATCATGCAGGTGATTTAATTCAATCCCATTCAACCACTATTTATGAAGTGAACAGACAGCAAAAGGTGGAAACTAAGAACAGGAACTGTGGAGCCAGGTGGACTGGGTTTGAATCCCAGCTGCAATGCTTGGACAAGTCACTCAGCCTCTCTGAGCCTCAGTTTCCTCATCTGTAAAATAGGAAGGATAATAGCACTTACTTCCCAGGACTGCATGAGCATGAAATTAGTTAATAATTGTAACACATTTGGCTGGGCATGGTGGCTCACACCTGTAATCCCAGCACTTTGGGAGGCCAAGGTGGGTAGATCACCTGAGGTCAGGAGTTCGAGACCAGCCTGGCCAACATGGCGAAACCCCACCTCAACTGAAAAATACAAAATTAGCCAGACATGGTGGCACACGCCTATAGTCCCAGCTACTCGGGAGGCTGAAGCAAGAAAATCGCTTGAACCCAGGAGGCAGATGTTTCAGTGAGCTGAGATCGCCCACTGCACTCAATTCCAGTGACAGAGTGAAATTCCACCTCAAAAAAACAAAATTGTAAAGCACTTTATTTCAGGTATATAGTAAGTGCTAAATAAGTGGTCCATAAGGATTTGATAAATGAGACAGTGTGGGACAGTGGTATGGACACAGGCCCTGGACATCTTACCAGGCGCTCACACACACACAGCTAGGGCTGGAGAGAGGAAATGCCTGCTCCACAGGGGCATAGCTCAAAAGCTATCAAGGCAGGATTTGAACCCAAAAAGCCCAATTCCAGAGACCCCCCTCCCTTCATCACTAATGATTCCTCCTGTTCAGTTCAGCATTTCCCCCCGGGGAGCCAAGCCCACAGCCTGGTGCCTGGAAGACACTCTGTAAATGCCAAAGGAATGAGAACACAGCAATGGCATCAACAGCCCTTCTTTCACTCTTTATGTGACCTTGGGCATGTGACACAGTCTGTCTTAAGTGTCAGTTTCTTTGTGTAAAAATATGTGTCCGAATATCCAATTCACAGGGCTGTTGGTGGGAACCAAATGAAAGCTTGGATGCAAACACGCCTGGTGGGGTGTCTGGCAGTCTGTGTTAAATAAATCTCATCTTGATTTTATTTCATTTCCTGGATTCTGTGTTCAGTTCTACCCAAGGACCCACAGAGAACACAAGAGAAGGACAAAATAGATTCTTGTGCTGAAGGACTTTGCACAAGACAGAGAAGTAGGAAGCTGTTTGCTTAGAGGACAAGCTACAATTAGGTGTTGAAGCAGAAGTTCCCCGGGAGCTCAGAGAGTGCCCTGTGGATGGCAGCAGTCAGGAGGGCCTCTGGGTGGAGGTGTTTAAAAAAGCCATCCACCTCATAATCTGCGACGCGTATCACGTTCCCATTAGGCAAGGCTGGATCGGCGATGTGGGTGAGGACATGAAAACGCTGCCTCAAGGTTTGAAACCCACTGCCTCTGAGGGTGAGAAAGAGGCTCTCATCACTTCCCTCTGATCAAAGGAAAGGGGATGGCAGCAGAACCAACCAGAGTGCTGGCAGCGGGCGAGGCTGAGCAAGTGATGTTCAAAACCGTGCTCTCTGGACACAGACATGGATATCCTTTCAGAAGGTGCCCTGTGTGGATGTGAGGGAGAACAAAAGGATGGAGGAGAGAGAAAATGCTCAGCTGGGAGAGTCAACCCAAGGCCCAAATGAGCCAGTTCCACGATGCTCCAGCAGGAAGGAAATCTGAGCATCACCAAGTCACACGTTTCAGGCCTGGGCAGTTTGGCAAGGTCATTCCATCCTGGCAAATCCTCCATAAGACCTGTGTGTCCAGCACCCTCACTGAATCAGGAAAGGACTCTGACACTCGGAGTTTCTGGGCACTGCTCAAGTTCATGGCGATGGACAAATGCCCAGAATCTTGTTCCCTCCCTAAGCTGCAGCCATGTGCAATTAACTCCACCCTCAGCCCCATGAGTAAACATGTGCTGCTATCCCACCTCCGGACACAGTAATTCATCCTGGTATAAGCTCACAGATTTAACTGATGAGATACAAGTTCCGGGACTCCATTAAAACTATTAAGAGGATGGTATCTTTTCTGCTGACCTTGAACCTAGGACCGTCTGGACTTATACTTATTCTAGAGTTGCTGGCAGCTATGTTGCCATCCCATAGGCCTGAAGAATGAAGCCAGCAGAGAAGCAAGCAGAAGAGACAGCTGGAGTGAGAAGAGGTCCCCGATGATATCTGTATTAGTCAGGAAAATGCTAGCTGCTGTAGCAAATAAACCTTCAAATCCTAAATAATAAAAATTTATTTCTTGGCCATGGTGGCTCAGGCCTGTAATCCCAGCACTTTGGGACATCAAGATGGGAGGACTGCTTGAGCCCAGGAATTCAAGACTAGCCTGGGCAACATGGTGAGACCTCATCTCTATTTAAAAAAAATTTTTTAATTAAAAAATTAGCTGGGCATGGTGACATGCACCTGTGGTCCCAGCTACTTGGGAGGCTTCAGTGTGAGGACTGACTGAGCCCAGGAGGTTGAGGATGCAATGAGCCATGATTGCACCACTGCACTTCAGCCTGGGCAACAGAGTAAGACCCTATCTCCAAAAAAATGTATTTCCTGCTCACATCATAATCTTACATGAGTCTCTCTGGTAATTCAGGATACAGGATCCTTCTACCTTGTGCTACACCACCTCTTGCATCTTGGAGTTCTCTGGATCCCACCCTTGGGGGAAGTTAGAATGGAGCAGGCATAACTGCTCCTTAAGCTCCTTGGTCTGGAAGTGAATCATATGCCACCTCTACCCTTTTCTATTGGTGAGAACTGGTCATGGTCACACCTAAATACAAGAATACAAGGGATGCTGGGAAATGTAGTTCCTGGCTGGCTGGGAAGCTACATCTAAGCAACAGCCTAGACCATGACAGAAAGAGCCTGGGCTCTGGGTGACCAGCCAGCCACCTCCACCTCCACGTCACGGAATGCTTCCCTGCGGCAGCTCCTGGAGCCTGGTTCACCCCTGATCTTCCTCATTTACATAAGTTATTAAATTTTCTATTCCTACTTAAGCCAGTTTAGGCTGAATTTTTCTTTATTAGTGCCCAGAGAGTCCTAACTACTAGATTCCTATAGCCCATTTGTGCAGCTCGGACTAACCAGTGCCCATCCTAGGATACCCTGCAACATCCCCCAGCAAAGCTCCAGGGAATCAACTAATAATGCAGTCATCCCAAGGAAGAAGGGTGTTAGATGTAGTGAACCCCAAGTTTCCCTTCAAAGAATCAGTATGTCAGTATGTTCAGCTCTCTTATTCTTTAATTCTCTATTTTAAAGTTTAATTTCCTTGTAGTTCCAGTAAACAACTTTCTCCACTGGTTCTAATCATTAGTTCACATCTGTTCCCCTAGCCCCTGGCTCCGTCCTGACTCATCCTGGTCACCTGACCTGGTCACCTGCTCGGGTCACCTTCTTTGACCTAGGCCACCCCTGGCTACCTGCTCTGACCCACCTGTAACCGTCCTTCCTGCCAAACCACCCACCCTGCCACTCCAGCTCGGACCCCTCCTCTCTTTAAAATAGCCAGTCAGGATTAGTCTAGCTTGTGTATCTAACCCCAGGAGAATGACACAGCAGTAGGGGCATCCCCCATCAGGCATAAGTACCCCTTCCCCTCCTTGTCCATTGTTCCATCTGTGAGCCACACCCTTCTCTAGAAGCAAATTGCTTTGCTGAGGAAATTTACATTACAGTGCTACTTCTTTTGCAGCATTGAAAATTCTACTTATAACAAGGAATGGTCAAGACCACGTGCTCTCAGACAGAAAAAACACAGACTGTCTGTCCACATTCTCTGTTGTGTCCTCATCAAGAAGAATGTTAAAGGTGGTCAGCTTAGGGACAGAACTTCAGGAAGAACACCAGGAAATTTCTTCACTCTCTGTATTTTACTAGCATCTAGGCCAAGGTTGAGTAGAGTGATATTAAAATAAGTCCACAAGTTCTTTGGTATTCTTTCCTTCCGTGGAGACAAATGTTCCTCTTCTTGAGTGTGAGCTGTGCTTAGCAACTTGCTTCTCACATATAGGATGTGGTGGAAATGACCAACTGTGACTTCCAAGGGAAGATTATAAAAGGCATGTGGTTTCTGTCTTTCTGTCTGTCTTGGACCCTGTGCTCCGAGGGAAATCAAGTGACATGTTGGGAGGAAATTCAACCAATCCTAAGAAGAGATACACGTGGTGAGGAATAAGGACCTCCTGCCAACAGCCATGTGAGTGACCCTCTCAGAAACAGGTCCCTCAGCCCTGGCCTAGCCTTCAGATGACTGCAGCCCTGTTCAGTATCTCGACTGCAACCTCATGAAAGACCCTGAGCTAGAACTTCCCAGCCAAGCTCCTCCTGAATTCTTGACCCATAGAAAATATGAGACAATAAATGTCGGTTGCTTTAAGCCAGTAAGTTTTGGGGTCACGTGTTACATGGCAACAGATAACTAACGCAGCTGAGGGGAAAATGGAGTAAGAGCTCATGCCTTGATAATACTGAGCCAGCGATTCAGCTAAGTCCATCACCAGTAAGAGGGCTAGTCTGAAACTTGTTAGATGCATTTTTTTGTCATTAAACAAAGGATAAGTTATACGACCTGGGGCAAGTTATTAAGTTGAAACCGCTTGAAATATCTAATATACAACCATTTTCTGACCTACAGAAATGATAACCTCATATGGTTCAACCCGACCTTTTGCCTCTTTGTGAAATAGAGGTCATGATTCTCATGGTAAGGATTAAGCTGATAACCAAAATGACATTGCAAACCACAGAAGGGCAGCCCAGAACAACAGGACGACAGTGAGTGCCTTGCCGGGGGCGTAGAAAGGAGCTAGTGGGGAGAGGGAATAGAGAATGAAAGCAAGGAACTGCCAGTTGTTGGAAAGTCGAGATCTGCCCTCGTCTCCCAAATAGAGAATTGGGACCTGAAGGTGGGACCTCAGTCTTCCTCCCTGTGTAATGGGAATAACACCTGCATGGTGCCTTTCCTGAGCCAGGCTTGCTTTTCTGGCCCATCTCTGTCATCCTGGAGGAAGAAGACAGAAAGGTCAGGAGGTTGAGTCCCTGTTGCTGGGCCTCATAGCTGGTAGGAGGACAGGAGGGAGAGGGAGGGAGCAGGCCTCATCCCAGAGGCTGGATTTGTCAGGATTGTTCAAGCAAATGGCTCAATTCCCTCCAGTTTTTGTAGTACAAACAATCCCAGACAAGTCTTACAGAGAGAGAGGAAAAGAGCAATTCGTGTGGTATAAAAAATGGGAAGCACTGAGCTTGGCCTTGCAAGCTATTTGCATTTCTAAACGAGAAACCGCTGCTGTGAGGAGGGGCTGTCACTTAGTTATCTTGTTAACTCCCGCCTGGCTGGGGCAGGTGAGACATCAGGCTCTTAGCTCCTGGGGAGCCTGGGGCACAGAGGGAGAGGCAGATAGATGGCCACCCTGAAGACCGGAGTTCAAGGTTCAAGTCCAGCTTTGCCACTAAGAATGGAGGTGTACCTCTGTCATCTCTTTAGTTACCGCTCATCTCTGTAAACTGGGGGAAGGGGTGGATTAGATGACTGCTGAGGGACTTCTAGAAGTAACAGTCCATGGTTATAACTGAGAGTCCAGAGACCTGCACCTATTCTAGCTGTGAACCTGGCATTGACTTACCAGGTGGCCTGAACATAACCATTAGATTCCTCAGAGCTCAACACTGGAAGGCATCTGTGGTATGAACTGGTTCAGGGGGAGTTTAGACTCCCCCTAAACTCCTCCCTGGCATCCCTGAAAGATGACCATTTGGGTTCTGTGGAATACCTCTAAAGATGGGGAGCTTACTTCCCTGGACCAGCAATAAGACATCCATTCTATTGCCAGCTAGCTCCACAAGTTACAAAATCTTTCCATAGATATGAGTTCAAATCCATCTTCATAAAACCTCTGCCCAAAGGGAAGTCCAGGAAAGCCCCATAGACAGTTAGAATCTGACAGGTGTGTGTGCTCATCCCAGCCAGGTGAGCTGCAGCCTTCATCCCTCTGGGTCTTGGTTTCTTCATCTGTGAAATGGAGACGATAACTCTGCTCACCTCTCAGGGTCGTTGTGAAGAAGCTTCAAGCTGGTTGCTCAGCATGCTGCCGGCTATATGGCAGTTGCCCAAGGATGTCAGCTGTGTTAGTAGCAATCGTACACTGGAGGTCTCCACCAATGTCCCCACCCTGACACTCAGAACACGTGATATTCATAAGTGGGGAGAGGGAACAGAGAATAAAAGATTTGCCAGCTGTTGGAAACTTGAGATCTGTCCATGTCTCCCAAATAGAGAATTGGGACCTAAAGGGGGACCTCAGTCTTTCCACCTGTGTAATGGGAACAGCATCTCTGCATGGTACCTTTCCTGAGCCAGGCTTGCTTTTCTGGCCCATCTCTGGCCCCAGGAGGAAGAAGACAGTAAGATCACTTATTCACTTATTCATGTAGCTATAATCTGCAGCCAGGGAGGAGGGCTCTCGGGTATAGGCAATCCCCAAAGAGTCCCTTAACTGTAACTCAGCTGTTTCGGACGTCCTCAGAAAGCCCATGAGTGCAAGTGAGGGCATCTGGTGAAAATCATTCATGCACATTGGCACTTGTGGTGGACTGGACATCAGTCATCATCCTTCATGCCCTCCCCCTATAAAATTATACCTCCACACCCTTTGTCGCGGACGCTTGCAGAACCACCCATTAGAAAGACCAGAGTGACTTTCTTCCTTCCCCATGAATATTGGGTGTGGCCATGTGATGTGATCTGGCTGAGGGCTTGTGGATGGGAGCAACAATGTGCCAGTTCCAGGACGAAGCCTGTATCGTGCACCATGTTTCTGCTCACTCTCTCATACCCCGGTAATCCAGCCTGAGAAGCGCATGCCCTGGCAGCCCCTGCCCCTCAGCCCAAATCCCAGAAGGAGCACAGGGGAAGCAGACCTGAGCCCAGCCTGCAGCCTGGAGCCCAGCCCACCTGACTTGCAGGCAGAAACAGAGATGTAGAACAGGCCCATGAACCCTAGTCCTGTGAACTTGAGAAGAAATGCTTATCATGGTAGTCCAGCTGAGTTTTGGGGGGATTTTTATGCGGCCCTATTGCGGCACAATCTGGTGTCTTATTACCCATAGGTAGCAGGTGACTTACAGCACCCCAACTGATTGAGACACCCACTGAGTTCCACAACCACTGCTGAACACCCAGGCTTCATTTCCAGTCCTTCAGAACATGCTTGTAGCATGTTCCCAGTCTGATGGCAGAGAACAAAGGTCCCTTGAAACTATCCACGTCCATCCGGCAAACTTAAACTTACATGGCAGCCCTTCATCTCCCAGTTCTGGTGCACCCCGACCTCAGCCCCTGGACTTCAACTTTCACACTGACATCATCAGAAGGATGAGAGAACTTGTGGAAGTTGATTGGTTGGTTTGGAGAATCGCGGCACAGGGTCTCCTGGATGCCCAGGCCATCTTAATTTCCAGTGAATGTTCATATCCAATAGGTGGGAGCCCAGCATCCTGAACCAGGCCCCATGGGAGACCCCAAGGGAGGAGGAAAAGTCGGGATCTCTGCCCTGCAGGACCTCCCAGGCTGATGGGGCAGGCAGGGCAGCAAAGCACAGGGTCCTCTCAGCCACACTGAGTGAGTGTCCCCCACCCACAGCTCCTTGTGGCTCCCATTCAGCACCACAGCTGCCAAACCCATTTCATTCAATTCTGCAAAGAGCTCAGAGCACCCCGAGTGGGGATTCCAATGGTCCCACCTTTGAGTGTTTATATCTTGTATGGCCCCCTCCCACATCGTGCCAGGGTTGTTCTCTGTGACCAAGGACAAGGGGTGGCACAATACTTCTAAGACAGCATTGATATGATACCATATTTGTTCTGTGACTGAATGAACAAGTGATGGTGCGATACCCTTAAGGTTATAAAAGGCATTGCCATCCTTACCAAGATCCTTGCAGGCTTGTTTGTAGAAATGAACAAGCAGATCCCAAAATGTATATGGAAATGCTATAAAGAAGTAGAACAGCAAAAACAATTCTGAAAGAGAGCAGAATGAAAGGACTTACACTACCTGATTTCAAAACGTACTATAAAACCACAGAAATCAAGATAGTGTGGTATTGCTACAAAGGTAGGCACACAGACCAACAGAACAGAATTAAGAGTCCAGAAATAAATCCTTACATTTCTGGTTAATTGATTTTCAACAAAGGTCCTAAGACATTCCAGTGGAGAAACAATTGTCTTTTCAACAATTGATGGTAGGATAATCTGATATTCACATGTTAAAAAAATCAACTGATACCTTTACCTTATACCATACACAAAAATCAACTCAAAAAGGATTCTAGGCCTAAAAGTTGGAACTAAAACTCAAAATATTTTAGAAGGAAACATCAAGAAAAAAATGTATAATCTTAGGTTGGACAAAGAGTTCTTATATATGACAGCAACAGCATGATCGATGTAAAGAAAAATTGGTAAACTGGACTTCATCAGAATTAATCACTTTCATACTTTAGAAGATACCATTAAGAGAATGAAAAGAAAAGCCACAGACAGGGAGAAAATATTTGCAAATCATATATCTGATTGTGGGCTTATATCCAGATTATATAAAGAAATTTGGTGGGGCACTGTGCCTCACACCTACAATCTCAGCACTTTGGGAGGCCAAGGCAAGGCTGAGGTCGGGAGATCAAGACCAGCCTGACCAACATGGTGAAACCCCATCTCTACTAAAAATACAAAAATTAGCCAGGCGTGGTGATGCACACCTGTAATCCCAGCTACTCAGGAGGCTGAGGCACAAGAATCACTTGAACCTGGGAGGCAGAGTTTGCAGTGAGCCGAGATGGCAGCATTGCACCCCAGCCTAGGCAACAAGAGCAAAACTCCATCTCAAAAAAGAAAAAAAAACCTTGATAACTTAGAAATAAGACAAAAAATTAAATAGGCAAAAGATTCGAATAGATATTTCGTTAAAGATGATACACAAACGGCCAACAAGCACACGAGAAGATGCTCAGCACAATCAATCATCAGGGAAATGCAGATGTAAACCACAGTGAGATGCCACTACACATCTGCTGGAGCGACTTTAATCAAAAAGACAGATAATACCAAGTGTTGAGGATATGGAGGAAGTGGAACCGTTGTGCATTGCTGGTGGGAATTTAAAACGAAAACAATTTGGCGGTTTCTTAAAAAAGATAAACAATAATTTATCAAGACCCAGCAAGTCCACTCCTAGGAATCGACCCAAGAGAGATGAAAACATGTCTACAGAAAGATTTGCATGTGAATGCTCATCGCTATGTTATTCATCACAGGCAAAAACTGGAAATAATCTAAATGCTCATCAAAGAAATGGGTAAAGAAAATGTGATATATCTGTTCAATGGGATGCTACTTGGCAATTAGAAGAAAGGAGCCCTTGATCCCTGCAACAACATGAACGAACCTCAAAAACGTGTTGCTAAGTGAAAGAATCCAGAAAGAAAACATTGTGTAGTCTATGATTCCATTTCAATGAAGTGACTAGAAAAGGCAAACCTGTACAGATAGAAAGCAGAACAGGCCAGGCACAGTGGCTTATGGCTGTGATCCCAACACTTTGGGAGGCCAAGGTAGGAGGATCACTTGAACCCAGGAGTGTGAGACCAGCCTGGGCACAGAGGGAGACCACTTCTGTACAAAACAACATTTAAAAATTAGCCGGGTATGGTGGTGCATGCCTGTAGTTCCAGCTACTTGGGAGGTAGAGGCTGGAAGATCCCTTGAGTACAGGAGGTAGAGGCTGCAGAGAGCCATGGTCATGCCACTGCACTCCAGCCAGGGCAACACAGCAAGACCCTGTCTCAAACTAAAAATTAAAAAAAAAAAAAAAAAACAGAAAGCAGAAGAGTGACTGAATAGGCGGAGGGTGGGAATGGGTATTTACTCTAAGTGGGTACAAGGAAACATTTAGGGATGATGGGAATGTCCTAAAAGTGGTTGTGGTGATGGCTGCACAACTCTGTCAATTTATTAAAACCACTGGCGGGGGAAAGACGTCACAGCTGCCACCTGCACAGCTCTCTCACTTTCTTCACCATTTGTTGCTCACCGCTGTGCCACATTCAGCCCTGTGGAGATACCTGTATCCGCATTACAGAGGTACAGAGACTGAGGGGTTTGGTCTAAGACAATACAGTGTAGCCAGGGATAGGGCTGGGGCTTAAACCAGCCTGAGCCCAGAGCTGTGGTGTTTCTACCACACTTCACTAAGCATGTGAAGAGGTCCATGTGGAGAGGTCCAAGCCATGAAGAAGTGAGGTCTCCACAAAGCCAGCAGGGAAATGAGGCCGCCTGGAACAGCCATGGGAGTGCGCCATCTTGGAAGAAGGTCCTTCAGGCCCAGGCAAGACTTTGATGACTACAAGGCCTGCTGACATCTCAACTGAAAAAAACCTTCAAGAGACTCAGAGCCAGAATCACCCAGCTGAGCTGCTCCCAGCACCCTAGCCCTCTGAAACCATGTGAAAGAATGTGTTTGCTGTTTTAAAGTCGCTAATCTTGGGGTCATGGGTGACACAGCCATAGATAACTAATGTGCCTTATCTCATGGTGGCCTTCAAAGCCTAGATTGTAAGTAGGTATCTGTACCCACATTACAGAGGTACAGAGACTGAGGCCCAGGGGTTTCAAAGATAATACAGTATAGCAAGGGATAGGGCTGGGGCTTAAACCAGTCTGAGCCCAGAGCTGTGGTCTTTCCACCACACTTCACTAAGCCTCTGGAACCAGGCCCCATGGGAGAGTCCAAGGAAGGAGGAAAAGCCAGGATCTCTGCCCTGCAGGACCTCCCAGGCTAATGGGGCAGGCAGGGCAGCAAAGCAGAGGGTCCTCTCAGCCACGCCTCGTGACCATCTCCCACCCGCAGCTCCCTGTGGCTCCCGTTCAACACCACAGCTGCCAAACCCATTTCAATCAATTGGACAGTAATGTGTTGTCATTCAAATATTTCAGCTGGAGCGAGGGTGAATTATGAAGCCATCCCACTTTATTCCCTGTAGCATCTTTCATAAGAGCCATGTCTCAGAGACACTTTGGAGAAGGAAATAATAAATAATTGCCCAGAGGGACAAAGCATAAGATGAAAAGCTCCAGGCTGTTGGGGAGGGGAGGAGAAACTCCGACTTGATGAGCTGGTGCATTCAGGGAGCCCAAGCTGGGCCCTGGGCCCCAGCAAGCAGAGCCTTGGGCTTGAATGCTGGGTTCTGGATGCTTCTGGACCTCTGAGGAGCAAGGCCACAGGGCCCCCACACCGCTGGACTCCACAGAGACTGCCCTGCTGTCAAGCAGTCTTAGAGCTCCCTCCACTGGAGCTAGGCCTCGTGGACAAGTGACCTTGTAAAGACAGGTGTGCTCACTCTACTCTGAGCTGTCAGTCAAGGCACAGGCCCTCACTCTGACCCACAGAGCCCTACACGATCTCACTCCCATTACTCCTCTGACCTTCTCTGATCCCTAAAACGCTGCTCCTCCTGCACCAACCCCACTCATCTCCTTGCTGTTCATTCAACATGCCTGCCCCAGGGCCTTTGCACTGGCTGTTCCATCTATCCAGAACACTCTTCACTCAAACAGCCATATGGTCAACTCTCACCTCCTTCAAGCCCTTGCTTAAATGTTATTAGGTTGGTGCAAAAGTCATTGTGGTTTTTGCCACTGTTCATGGCATCATTCATTGCAAAAACCACAATGACTTTTGCACCAACCTAATACGTCGTTGCTTAGGCCTCTGTTGGTCTGCTTCGTGTTGTTATAAGGAATACCTGACGCTGGGTAACACAGAAAAGAAGTTTGTTTGGCTCACAGTCCTGCAGGCTGTACATACATGGCATTAGCATGTGCTCAGCTTCCGGCGAGGCCTCAGGAAGCTTTTACTCCTAGCAGCATGTGGAGAGGAAGCAGTTATACCACTCAGCAAGAGAGGGAACAGGAGAGAAAGAGCAAGAGAGAAGGGAAGAGGTGCCAGGATCTTTTAAACAACCAGCTCTTGCATGAACGAATGAAGTGAGAACATACTCATTATCATGAGGATAGCAGCAAGCCATTCATGAGGGATCCCCTCCCATGACTCAAACACCACCCCCGCCAGGCCCCACTTCCAGCACTGAGAATCACATAGCAAGGTGAGATTTGGAGGGAGCAAATATCCAAACCATGGTAGGTCTGCCATTACCGCCCTATTTAAAATCGCTTTTCCTTTTCCCTTACTCCTGGTCATCCTTACCCCGCTGTGTCCACATTTTGCTTACCCATTTGTTTGTTGATGGAGGTTTCCCGTTGTTTCTGGTTTTGCCCATGACGACACCTCTCACCTCTTACAAACACTGTAACATACATGTTATTAGGATCAGAATCCGTCTCTTACTGCTAGGTTGTAAGCACTGTAAGGGCAGCCCTTTTGTTTCCACATGGTGCCTGCCACATTCTCAATGCTCTGTCAACATTTGTTGAGTGAATGCCGGCATGTGCCAGCGGACCCTCAGGCATCACACTGACAGGTGAGTACATGCATGCTTCTGTATGTGGGACCATCTGCAGCACCGCACACACGCAAACCCTCAATGCAGACTCACAGAGGCTCTCTGACTTGGAAGACCTGTCTCAAAATGGGTCTTAAGACCCAAAATCTGTCTCAAAAGTCCCGGGCCTCAGCCTCCCTAGGTTTCAATCCCAGCTCTACCATGGGCTGTGAGGTCACCTTGGGCAGACATGTTACCACTCTATGCTTCCAAGTCTTCCTCTACAAAAAGGGGATAATCGTGATTACTGCTACCTGTTAGGTAGAAACTAATTATTATGTCCATTGTGCAGATAGGAAAACTGAGGCATAGAGAGGCGAAGAGAGAATGAAACAATTGCAAAACACCTATCATCCCGCAGGTGTTTGCTGAGCCTAGAAATTAAAACAGAGAGGACACAGTAGGCAGAAGAAGGCTGGAGTAAAAACCTCAAAATAGAATAATTGACAAAATGGAATAATTTGTCCCCAAACCCTGTATGATGGAAAATACATTTGCTGGGATAAGGTGAAGCAAGAGCCAAAGTCAGCCATGCGGACTAAAAATTACCCTCAAGCATCAGTGCAGGAAGGTCCTTAGAGATGATCAACCCACATACCCACTTTCCAAATGAGAAATGAGGCTCAGAGAGGGAAAGCCACTTGCAGGTAATCACACAGCCAATAAGAGTGTGGAATCTGGGATTTCAGCAGGCTCTGGCTGGTATTTAAGCTCTTGCTCTTTTTGTTATCTGATTTCATATTGATTCATTCCCCAGGAAGCCAGCTCTTCCCCAATTCCTGAGTCACAGAGGGTGCTAGAACCCTGCTCTCTGGAGACCATGAAGAGCCCCAATCCTGGGTCAGTGCTATGTCAGGAAAGATACTCATAGGCCAAAAGAAGGGGTCCATGGGGTATGGGGCATGATGCTTGTGTGCAGCCCAAGTGTGTCAGTCAGATCCACAGCTGCCAGCCACAGGGGTAGGAACCAGTGGGGACCTCCAGGAACATCTGGTTTGAGGCTTTCCATGGACATTTCTTTCTGGCTTGCTCAGAAGCAGTGATTTCTTGTTGGGAAGTGAAGAAGATGTCTCAGCAGAGTCTGAATTTAAAATAATTAAAGCTGGTACATCCCCCAGGGCCTAATAGTAAATTAGGACTATGTACGAGAGTGAGTTTTACATGCCGGTGGGAAGGGGAGGATGAGTGGGGTGGGGAGGGGAGCTTAGTTCTCATACTCAGTCTCTGCTCAACAAAACTATCCTGGGTCCAGCACCAGGCAGGACAAGGGGACCAGACCAGGCACTAGGGCAGGTGGGGTTCAAGGATGAGTAAGATACAGCCTCAGTATTCACAGAGCCCACATTTTTGAAAGAAACAGGTAAAATGGATTTTAATAATATATTTAAACTTGTATCTCTAAAACATTCTCATTTAAACACATAATATAAAAAAATCATTGATGAGCTATTTTACATTCCTTTTGAAAACTAGTTTTCAAATTCCAGAGTATAGCTTATGCTAACAGCACTTTTTTTTTTTTAGTCAGGGTCTAGCTCTGTTGCCAAGGCTGGAGTGCAGTGGCGCCATCACGGCTCATGGCAGCCTAGACCTCCTAAGCTCAAGAGGTTCTCCTCCCTAGGCCTCCCAAAGTTACCAGCATGTGGCAGTTGGGACTAGCCACATTTCAAATGCTAATAGTCGCAAGTGGTAAGTGTCTCCCACATTGGACAGCAAAGGGCATAGAAGACCAGAGAGCAATGCCTGCCCCCTTATGGACAGCAAGCTTTCAGGGGAAGAGCTAGATTCACCAGTCATATCAAGCACTCCACACCCCTGGGGCAGAATGGAGAGAGGTCAAGAATTATACTAATTGAGCCACCTGTGAAGGAACATTGCAATTGGAGACACATTCCTCCCAGATGGATGGATGGATGCATGGATGGATGTGGATGGATGGGTGGATGGTGGATCATTACACAGAAATGATGTGAAATCCACATAAGACAAATCATACCAGGGCAGGGAGTCAATTTCTATTTTAAAAAGTTACAAACGCCTGACCCTTATGAAAAAGAATATTGTGCTTTGGCTAGCAATAAATCCTTGTCTTGAAAAAGACTGGAAACCCATCCACTGTCACCTCATCCAACCTCTGAGTGAGGAGGAAATAATACCTAAATAATAAGTAAGTCACCATTGAAAAGCTCTTGCTGTATGGCAGGCAGCTGAATACTTCACCCAGTGAGAACACAGGCTATAAGCAAAGAGGGATTTTTTTTTTTTTGGTCTGGTTGTTTATGTCTCTATCTCTAGTCCCTGCATAAAATGGGTGCTCATACATTTTTTTTGAGTTAATAAATTATTCAATTGACTCAAAAGGCTCAGCAGGATGAGGCCAGCTCACGTCACTACTAAATGGTAAAACCTGAACTTGAACCCAGGTCAGTTTCTACCACCAGTCTCTAGAGTGAATGATGCAGAATATCACATTTCCCATCTGTTCTCCAGGGAGGATGGCACCAGCTCAAACCTGTAGATTACCTGCCTTGGAGACTGTCCCAGCAAAAGTTCAAAACCAAAGTTGTTTTCTCCATTTCTCCAGCGAATAACTTGGCATGATATTCTCCCCAACCCTCAAGCTGAAAGTGTTTGGGGGGAGGGGAAACAAACTCATTTAAATGAGGAAAATTGGTGCTCTGGCACAGGCTCCAAGGGCTTGTGAGAATCCATTGTCAAGTGTTCAGGAATTCTGTGAGCCTGTTGTCAAACACAGCCATCATTTAAAAATCAGATCACATAAACTAAATACATTTTGTCTACATCTTCATCCAGCTGAAATTTGTCCCTGTTGTAAGACTTCCTCAAAGCAATTCTTTCACTTTCTTTTTTTCTTTTTTTTTTTTTTTGAGATAAAATCTTGCTCAGTCACCAAGGCTGGAGTGCAGTGGCACAATCTTGGCTCACTGTAACCTCTACCTCCCAGGTTCAAGCAATTCTCCTGCCTCAGCCTCCCAAGCAGTGAGGACTACAGGCACGTGCCACCATGCCTGGCTAATTTTTGTATTTTTAATAGAGATGGGGTTTC
>PVKV010009773.1:0-49427 GCA_004027835.1 Alouatta palliata | reverse complement strand
GTTGGCCAGGCTGGTCTGGAATGCCTGACCTCAAGTGATCTGCCTGTCTTAGCTTCCCAAAGTGCTGGGATTACAGGTGTGAGTCACTGCACCCAGCCTTCTTTTACTTTTGATGCTAAGACACCGGGGACTAAGTTTTGTTGGGACTGTGTTTAAAGTAAGAGAAGAGATTGAAAATTTGCACCTGAATCTCTCACTACAGGAAAAATATCTAATTAGTGTTAACTAATAATTTGTGGCATCTGATATTAATTTGAATGCCGTTTGTTCTTTGTACAATGTATTTTTCCCTATTAAATAAGAGTGTGGACAAGATCAATTCTAGTTATATTATTCATTTCAAAATTATATAATTGATCTAAATTATGAACTGTACTATACACATTGTGTTTGGTATAATTAATACAATTAACAATCATGAATAACAATAACAAATACCCATGTACTCACTAGCAGTTTTCTGAATTTCATAATAATCCCTTGCCTTTTGTACAGTTCTGCCATCTGTGTATTACATCTTTAAAATGTTATTTTACTTTGCCTGTTCTTAACTGTAATAAATACAATGTATGTAATTCTTCAAAAAAATTACATAATTGGCCATTAATTAAATCACTTTAAAAACAAAGATGATTAAATCTCAAAATTCATCATTTTATATTTATTTTAGTATATTTAGTACCACCTATGCGTTTGAGCTTATTTATGTCTTCTGTATCTGCAGGATCAAGATACTCTGGGATATCCTACTGAGGTTCCCTTCCCAACTCCACATTCAATGATGTCACACTGGGTGGCTTGAGATCAGACACGGTGGGAGTGTTTACATCACAGGAATTGGCAAATGCTACAAACCAGGTCCTGTTTTTATTAATGTCCCAGAGAGACCGTTATTAAACATGTTCCAGCAACGTTATGGTCACATAATCAAAGTATGGTTTTCAGATTCTCCACTAGGCCAGTACATAACTGAGAGAAAGCCGTCTTCACTCAAAAAAGGACATCTCGCTTCAGAAGCCAACACCAGCCTTGCACTTTCTGATCCTTTCTGGGGATGCTTCCTTATGGGGAATGGGAAATTCAGCGCACATTCCCTTTGGGGCCTAGCTGACCTGTTCATCTCTGCAGAGGGCCTCTCTGACCACAGGATTCAGTCAAAGTGCTCTCCCACAGACATCCAGCTCCCTTTGGAAATATCAAAGCCCAGCCCACTGGAGTCATTACTGTGCATGTCAGAGCAGGTCTCTCGTTTCTAATGAGTAGTTGGCACGATGCCCGCAGTACCATCCCAGGCCCCCTGCTGAGATGAAGTTGATTTAACCATGTCCTGCTGTCTATATTGCCCACCCTTTGTCTCTGCATTTAATACTCTGAAGGATAGATCAGTGGTTGGAGTGAAGACCACACAAAGCAGAGAACAAAAGCAGAAGTCCGCCTCAGGAAGCATGTCTGCCCCCAGCCAGCCATCTCATATATACCTTGAGAGCCATCTGATATATACATGAGGTCTTTCTTCAGTTGTGCATTTCCTCCTCAATGGAGTTTAGTATTTGTCGAGTATCCCCTGGGTGCCATGTATATTGCTGGGCACTTTATAGACAATCTTATTTAACCCTTCAATTATTTCACAAAGTAGGTATCATTAGCCCCTTTCCCATAAAAGGAAATTGAGACTTGAAGAGGTTGAGCAGCCTTCCCAAGGTCATGCAGCCAATGAATGGCTGAGCCAGAATGATAACACTTATCTCTGGCTGCAGAATCACCTATTTTCTAGTGTTCTGTGCTTGCTTGAAATAGAGTTTCTAAAATAAACCTTGAGGAGTGAGCATGATTTTCACAATCAGAGTTCAGGAGGAGGACACGAGAGACATGGTGGAGAGTATCAACAAACTAACAGAAATAGGAAATGATGGGGCTTATGAAAAGCACTGAGTAGGCTTAAGGTTCACACAGGAGATGAAGCAATTAGTGTGGATGGAGGGATATATGAACAAACAGGGGGTGGTAAAAGGACAGGTGGGTGGGTGGATGAATGGATGGGGGAATAGATGGATGGGTGAATAGGTTGGTGGGTAGATAGGTTGATGGGTGTATAGGTAGATGAGTGGATAGATAGGTGGATGGGTGGATAGATGGATAGGTGGATGGGTGGAGAGATGGATGGGTGAAGAGGTGGATGGGTGGATAGGTGGATGGGTGGACAGGTAGATGAGTGGATAGGTAGATGAGTGGATAGATGGATAGTTGGATGGGTGGAGAGGTGGATGGGTAAATGGGTAGAGAAGTGGATGGGTGGCTTGATGAAGAGATGGATGGGTGGGTGAGTGGACAGGTGAATAGGTGGGTGGGTGGATGGATGGATGGATGGATGGATGCATGGATGGAAGGTTGGTTATGTGGATAGGTAGAGGGTGAACATGAAGTATGAGTAGATGAATGAATGGAAGAGAAAAGGTAGAAGGATGGAAAGAGAGATGGGTATACAGGTAGACAATGAATGGTGGTGGGGAGGGAAGGGTAGAGGGAAGGGTGAAGGGAGAGTTGGTAGGTAGATGAATAGGTGGAAGAGTGGAAAGTGAAGGGTGGGTGGGTAGATGAATGAAAGGGTGGAAAGGTGATGGATGGATAGGAAAAAAATGAAAATGTGAGCAGTGGCACTTGGATGCATGGATGGGTGTTAACACGACCATCTGGAAGGATGAACAGGTAGACATATGGATAGCAGGAGACTGAAAATGTGGGAAGGTGGACAATGACAGGTGGATATAAGTGGGAGGGTGGATGGGTAGGTGGGTGAGTGGGTGGGTAAGGATGGAACAGTGTCTGGGTAGATAGATGGTAAGGTGATTGATGATGAACACATATGTGGGCCTGAGAGGAGAAGGAAGAGATGGGGCAGAGAAGAAATGAAGGGAAAAAAAGAGGGAAGGGCATATCCCAGCCCATATCCATCACAGAGGTATATTCTAAGGCTCCTGGGGAAAGAGAGTCACCCTCACATCCCATCCAAGAACCAACCAAAGCCAGGTTTCCGAGGAGACCCAAGGAACTGACAGCTAAGCTTTCTCCAGGGGCTCCGTGCCTCCTCTGAGTCCCTGATCAAGGACTAGGCTCTGTCCTAGGCTTTACTCCACCTCCTCCTCCCTCTTCCCACCTCCCTGCCCCGGCCTCCACCGCTCCTTCCACACAGCAGCGTTCTCTTGGCAAGAGTCTTGTTGGAGTGTAGCAGTGGAACCAGCCAGTTTGACCTTCTCTGTTCTTGGACATAATTACTGTTATCCCAGATAATCACTTTGAAATAACTCTATGTCAGTACGCACCTTTGTGCTATTTTGCACATTTATCTGTGGGCAGCCTTGTCCTAGGGAGTGAGGATTTGGAGGGAACAACCTGCTGGGTTATTTCTCTCTCTTTCTCTCTCTCTCCCTCTCTCTCTCTCTCTCTCAGTCTCTTCCTGCTCCACTCCTTCCAAGCACCACACCTGCCTTAACCCTTCCCGTCACTGTTCTTGTCAACATAGACTCCAATAAACAGGATGGACAGCCCCTTCAGGCAGGGAACCAGACACCTCTGGATGGGTAAAGAGCCAGTGGCCCAGGAAACTCTGAAGCCGTACTGGACCAGATGCACATTCTGAGGACCCAGGAGTAGGTAGGGCAGGAAGGAGAGAAAAATCTAAAGCCAGCGGCAAGAGCTGTACAGGCTGAATGAAAGAACCAGAGTCAGGCCCAAGAGTGAGTCCTGGGAGGAAAGTCTAATGAAGACACTTGGAGAAACTGACCTGGAGTGGGCTACCATGGATGGTGATTGAGATTGTCACCAAGTGTCCCCCAGTGCCCCATGGTAAGCTGGCAGAGCTAGTCATATCTGGAGCATTCTAAGGCACAGGGCCACAGATGGTAGATAAAGCAATGAACCTGACCAGGAAGGGGCACTTCCTTGGGGTCAAAGAGCTGCTCCCTTCAGCCAGAGTCCATCCTACAGGCCTATCTGAGTCTGCAGGAGGGGTGAGGGTGCAGACAAGCCCTGCCCATGGAGAGGATGCCAACCTCCCATGTCTCAGCTCTGACTCCCCCAACCCTATCGTTTTCCTGGTAGGCTCACCCATGGCCTTCCCGCTAGGAACAGCCTGCTTGGAGACTGCCTTTGGGATGAGACAGACTTGCACCTGATTCTGGCTTCATCACAGAGTAGCTGTGTGAGCTTGAGGAAAGTGACTTAGCCTCTCTGGACCTTGGTTTCCTCATCTGTAAAGTGCGGATAATGATTACCCCCACTCATATGGTGGTTGGGAAGATTCAATGTGAAAATGCACATAATTAGCCCAGTGTACAAAGCATAGCAGTTGTTCAATAAATAACAATGAGAGAAACAGTCAGCTTGGGCAACCTTCCCCTCTGCCAGCCCTGGTTACCCTCCAGCTTCTTTCTTGCCTACCAGACCTGGGGTCTGTGACCCTCCGACTTCCCACTGGTCTCCATTTGGTCATCCTAGTATCCTAGTATCAACAATGCCCATCGGCTCTTCTGTGGGACCTAAGCCACATATGGCAAAGCCTGGGACTTTAAGTAGAGGGAATGGCGAGTCACTAGGGTCAGGTGGGCTGGAGGTCAAGGCCAAAGAAGCCAGATCAGGGAGGGGATCCAGCAGCGTCCAGCCTTTAAGCTCATCTGACGCATCCAAAAAGGAGTAGCTCCCAGCAGCCTGGCTTGGTTCCCAGGCTACATTCTGAGACTCTCGGAGTTTCTTAGCCCTTCCCAACCTCTGCAGTCCCTGTTTGTTGCCTCTTTGCTTGTCATGGTGCTTTGCTAATGCTCCAACTTCTGCTGGCCTGGCCTGGCTCCAGCATCCAATTTGTCTGCATTGAATGTTGCCATGGCAGGTGACCGGGAGGCAACTGATGTGGCCATTGCAGAGAGTATTCATGACTGAGGAGCACGGGGTTACTCAAACCTGATGGCTTTTCCATTAGAAGCTCTTCCAGTGGGAGTCTTCCATCTCCTTTAATTATCTTCATTACACCTTTCCATTGCAGCCTTTAAACATGTCCTCTTGCTTTCAATGTATCATCACTCCTGAGCAGCTTGGCTCAGCTGCCCAGGAAAGGTGCAAGGAGAGGTGAGGAAGCCCAAAAGGGCTGAGAACAATTCAGTGGCTGAGCTCCTCCAGGGGAACTCTGAAGGGAGATCAAGACCTCAAAGTCTAGCATCAGTGCTCTCTTTCCCTACAGGAAGCCCTCCATGATTTAAACCTACACAAATGAGATCAGTCGGAGTAGCAACCACGCTTTGGGTGCTCTCAGTCAAACAAGGTAATTGGAGCTTTAGGATATTCACTCATTTAAATATTAACCCTGTATTTAGTGAGAAAACAGTCTTGGAGAGGCAGACTAACACGGCCAAGGTCACACAGCTTAGGGTAGGGATTCTACCCCAAGTCTGTGTGACTCCAAAATCAGTGTACTTCCCATCCGGCCACACTGCCTGTCACATAGCACCAGTCCTTGAGGCAGATATCACTTTCTGTGTTTTTTAAACACCATTTTCAATGACTGAAAACTACACCAAGGCTTTCTAATATTTTTCTATTGTCTTCTTCATGAGACTGAGAGGTCCCCAAGGGCCAGGACTGTCACCTCACTAGACTCTTTGAGGTAGGAGCTGTGCTTCTTCTATCAGGCTGGAAGCAAAGTGTTGCCTCCCCTATTGGACTAGTAGTTTCTTGAAGGCAGAAACTGGGCCTCCTCCATCAGACTAGGAGATCTCACCTTCCCTTGGCCTCATTGCCTATGCCTGCAACATCCCACCCTCCTGTGTGCTCCCCATCTGTCAGTGACTATGAACAAGGCTGCTGGGCACCATAGCAGAATACCCTCTCCCAGCACACAGCTCTGACGCTGTCCCTTCCCTGGATCCCCTCTTGTGGCTCCTTCTCCTGGAAGCAAACAGCACATCTATCATCTCACTAACAGGTGCCTTGCACGGCCTGCCCCAGCCTCTCCAACAGCTGGAGCAGAAGGGAGTGTGCCCGCTTGTGTGGGTGGGGAGGGAGGGGCACAATGGCCTCATGCTCCCTCCACGGCGGCGCAGCACCCACAGCTGGACCAAGCCGTGGCAGAGGGTCGGGAGGTCCACAGAGAGCACACAGAGTCCACCCCACTACCCACAAATCCTGATTCAAAACCCTGGCTTGCCAGTTCCACTCCCAGGTCCAACTTACCAGCCACATGGCCTTGGGTAAGTCTGCTCTCCACTCTCAGCCTGAATCCACGCTCAGGACTTTGGGTTCCTCATCCGTAAAGTGCCGATAATGATTACCCCCAACCATATGGTGGTTGGGAAGATTCAATGTGAAAATGCACATAATTAGCCCAGTGTACAAAACATAGCAATTGTTCGATAAATAACAATGAGAGGAACGGTCAGCTTGGGCAACCTTCCCCCTTGCCAGCCCTGGTCGCCCTACAGCTTCTCTCCTGCCATACCAGATCTGGGGTCTGTGACATCCAGCCCTGCCAGAAAGGTCCCTTCTCCTGCTGCTCTGCAACCTGGGAGTTTCTGAAAATACAATGGCAACGCCCTCCCTTCCCACCTCACAGACTGCCTCCAATGACAGGTGAGGCTATGCCTGTGGAGGCACCGTCTGAATGGGGGTTGCTGGGGGTTGCTTGTGGCTGCGGCGCACAGCCTAGCAGCTCAGACCAGGCTGGGATGCCCGAATCCCCACCGCCTAGACCGGAGGTTCCGGGCCAGCTGGGGCAGGAGGTCTCGATTCCAGGAAGGTGTCCAGGGGTCATGCCATCATCTTTTACCCTAGTTTTTTTTTTTGTTTTGTTTTGTTTTGAGATGAAGTCTCACTCTTGTTGCCCAGGCTGGAGTGCAGTGGTGCGATCTTGACTCACTGCAACCTCCGCCTCCCAGGTTCAAGCAATTCTCCCGCCTCAGCCTCCCAAGTAGCTGGGATTACAAGAGTCTGCCACCACACCCAGCTAATTTTTATATTTTTAGTAGAGATGAGGTTTCACCATGTTGGTCAGGCTGGTCTCAAACTCCTGACCTCAGGTGATCCGCCAGCCTTGGCCTCCCAAAGTGCTGGGATTACAGGCAGGAGCCACCACACCCGGCCTACCCTGGGTCTTGCCTGAGCTTTGGAGTCAGACATATTGGGATTCAAATCCTGCCTCTGGAATCTATGAAAACATAAACTGTTTATAACCCTTGACCACAGTGCCTCTTCTAGAATCGATCCTCAGACATAGAAGCACCATTACCAGTGGAAACCCACTCCACCATGGCTGTTGCACTATAGTGAGAACAGAAACCTGGAAACAGCTGAGATGTGCATCGGAAGGGAAGCTGGCTGAATAGCTATGCTAATGCATGCTACTGGCACTAAAACACAATTAAAAAGAATCACTGACATCTGTCTTATTGACCTGAGGTATCCAGAATATACTGTGAAGCAAAAAATGCAGTGTTGAGGAAAAAACATATTAAAGTGAAAACCAAGTTGCAGAGTAGACAGCAGCACCCCACATTTTTCCCAGTGCCCCCAGATATCCATATATGTTTGTATGTATTTATAGGTGTGGATGGAGAGTGTTTACATCTGGGACGAGGCACTGGCTGAACAGGAAATGGAAGAGCTAATAAAGGCTATTAATATTTTACATACTTTGAAATTATTTAAAATGCTTTAATGAGCATATGTTTTAAAAATAAAGAAATGGTTGGCCAGGCGTGGTGGCTCACGCCTGTAATCTCAGCACTTTGGGAGGCTGAGGCAGATGGATCACCTGAGGTCAGGAGTTCAAGACCAGCCTGGCCAACATGGTGAAACCCCATCTCTACCAAAAGTATAAAAATTAGCCAAGCATGGCAGCATGTGCCCGTAGTCCCAGCTACTCAGGAGGCTGAGGCAGGAGAGTTGCTTGAACCCGGGAAGTGGGGTTGCAGTCAGCCGAAATCACGCCACTGCACTGCAGACTGGGCAACGGGTGAGACTCCATCTCAAAAAAATAAAGAAATGGCAAGTTTTAAAACTTCCAGCTCTGTCACTGATTTACAGTGGGATTTGGGCATGTCACTGTATGTGCCTCAGTTTTCCCACCTGCGAAATGGGAATAGCAATGTCTGTCTCGTAGACACACTGTGAGGATGGAGAGTTGGTGGCCCCCAACAGGAAGGAGAGGGGAGAAGGGGAGGCTACCGCCCTACAGCCAGAGGCCTGTCTCTTGCAGGGCATTCGCTTGGACTGACATGGGGAAGATTCTGCTTTCATTCCCCCCCACAAATGTCACCACACCCTCCCCACCTTCCCCAGCCACTGAGAAAGCTAAGCCAGCCCTGTCACTTTGCTGCCAAATGACCTTGACAAATGTCCATCCCTCTCTGAGTCCCAATCTCCCCTCCTGGAGAAAGGCAGGTGTCTCCTTCCCGCCTCCTGTGTGTGTCCAGGGTACCTGGCTTCCTCATGCAGCCCACCACCATTCCAGGCCTGGGCAGCCTCTCCAGCAGTGCCTCTAGATGCTGGATGAGTGCGGAGGCAGAGCTCTTGGGTAAACATGGCTTTTTGTGCAAAAGCTCAGAGCTCTGGCCCCCAAAAAGCTCACCTGAGATGTCTGAAATCAGCCAATGAATCCCGAAGCGCTTTGCAAACACAACTTGAGCAGGCAAATGCCCCTTGGGAATGGGGGTTAAATTCTGAGCTTCTGCACTGAAGAGTGAAGAGATTTGCTACATTCTACCAGGGAGGGGAAGTAGGCACAGGGAGGGGAGGAGGAAGAGGGGGAACAGGAAAGGGATTGGGGAAAAGAAAGAAGAGGAAGGAGAAGGACGAGGAGGAGAGCACCCTCTTTCCTGTCTTATTCCTCAAGAGGCAGAGATGAGGCACAGACCTAATTCCTGGAGACCAGCTAGGAAAGTAGATGGCTCCAGGAAGGAGTGACCTCACCAAAGGGCCAGGCTGGGCACTGCCCACCCAGCAGAAGCTCTCGTGGACAGAAGCTGAGGACAAGGCACCAGGCGCTGCCTGCAGATGCCACAGCAGCCCTGGAACTTAGATGGAATCCCGAGCAGCGGAAAGGGAGGGAAGTCCCAGATCGACTGAGCTTAAACCTGAAATGACTGAGTTTACCTGGAATTGTCTGAGATTACATTTTCTGCCCTCGGGCAGAAAGGGAACCTGGGACAGAAATTCAGTTCCGTGATAGAAAAATAAAGTTACAGTTCTTTGCACACCAGAGAACATGGCTTGAAAATTCATACTCACTCTCTAGATAGCCCATGAATTTAAAAATAATAAAAAGAGCAGCTAGGGAGCAGTGGGCCCCGGACCCCACCCACTCAGCCCCCACTCCTGGTTCACAGGGAGGTTCTAGAAACATAGTTTGAAAAGTTCTGCCCCAGGCCAAAGGGGGAAGGGGTATGAGAGGGGATGGCTGTAGGAACCTGCCTCTCTGGCTCTGGGGCTGTCTCTCTTCTCTCAAGTCTGAGTTGTTGCCTCAGATTGGAGCAGATGTGAGACCCAGGGTCCTGTCCCAGGAACAGGGCTGGGCAAACGCACATCCACATAGAACCTCATGACGTCCCCAGGACTTACAGAGTAGTGCTACCCACCCTGAAGCTGCGGATCCCCAAAGCAGGGCCTCTCAACCTCTGCACTATTGACAGCGGGCAGGTATTCACGCTTGTCACCCCAGCACTTTGGGGGACCAAAGCAGAAGGATCACCTGAGCTCAGGAGTTTGAGACTAGCCTGGGCAACCTAGCGAGACCTCATCTCTACTAAAATTTAAAAAACAATTTAGCTAGGCGTAGTGGCGCACACCTGTCATCCTAGCTACTTGGGGTCAGGGAGGCTAAGGCAAGAGGCTCACTTGAGCCTAGGAGGTCGAGGTTGCAGTAAGCCCTGATGGTGCCACTGCACTCCAGCCTGGGTGACAGAGCAAGACTCTGCCTCAAAAAAAAACTAAAAATAGAAAAGAAAGTGGGGCTGTCTTGTGCACTCTGGGGGTGTAGCAGCATCCCTGGGCTTTACCCACCAGAGGCCAGTAGCAACCCCATCCCCAACTGTAACAACCAAAAATGGTTCCAGGCATTGCCAACTGTCCCCTGGGGAGCAAAATCCACTCTCCCTCCCTTCGCCACTCTCTCCTATTTGGAATCTCTGCTCTGAAGAGTTTTCTAGGCCTCTTGCTGTGTTTTGAAGTTTCTCCAGGCCCCAGACTGCCAATGGGACTCCCTTGAGCTCTGCTTAAAGATTTGGTGCCAGCCATTTGAGGGGCCTTTCAGCAGGTGCGAGGGCCTGGGCCTTTGCCAGCTCCTGTGAATGGGAAGGGAATCTGCCCATCTGGGCCTGGCTGTCAGTCCTGGCGAGTTGCTCCACGGAACCGCAGTATCAAACCCAGCACGGGCCAGAGCAACAGAGCAACTCTGGACTCACACAGGACACAGATGCAAAAGCAGCGCTCTGATCCTGGAGGGCGGGGGTGATGGGAAGAGACTCAGGATCTCTTGGGGAAGGTCTTCTTCCAACACCCTCTGACCCGGCCCCCAGGCCCAGGGTGACTCTGCATCTCAGCCTCTGTCAGGAACCAGGCCCCACTTTGTGAGCCCAGGCCCCAGCAGTCACTCCATGGGACACACTGTGCTCCTCTAGGGGCCAGGCTTGGTGTCCCTGGGCTGGGGAGGGAGCAAGTAGCTGTCAGTTTGGGAAGAACAGCATATAGGGTGAAGATGCTGGTCCCAGCCACACTCCTGGGCACACCACCAGGATATGCTTCACAGCTCCAAGCTCCCACCTGCCTGCTGCATTTCCCATCATGCCCAACCCGGAGCAGCCTGCAGCACCAGACCCAAGACCCGGAGCTCAGTGGACCCTTCCATATACACCCATCCCCAGGGCACCACCATGGGCCAAGCTGCATGCTTGGCATTGCAGAGCTAGACACAGACACAAGGCATGGGAATGACATGAGGTGTTGAGGAGACCGGCACATGTGGTCTGATAAGAGCTAACAGGGCCGTGGGGCATAAAGGGTCTCCAGCCCTAGCATCTCCTTGAGCTACCTACATGCCCTTCAGCATCTTAACCTCAACACATCCCCAAAACACCTCCTTGCTCTGCCCCAAATCTGCCCCTGCTATGGTTTCCCCATCTCAGGTTCTGGGCCCACTCTGGGTCATCCACTCTAAGCCCAAGAAAGGAACACAGGCAAAGACAGGAACCTGAGTCCTGCTGGCTTCCTTTTCCCTCACTGTCTGTCCCAGCAGTGCCAAGTCTAGCTCTCAAGCACCCCTCACGTCTCACTCAGTCCTGCATCTGTTCCTGCCCCCCCACCTTTTTTTTTTTTTGTCTTTTTGTTTTTTTTCCTTTTTGTGGAGAACAGGGTCTCACTATATTGCCAAGGCAGGTCTTGAACTCCTGGGTTCAAGCTATCCTCCCGCCTCTGCCTCCCTAAGAGCTGGGATTACAGGCATGAGCCACAGCACCTGGCTGTTCCTGCCCGTCTTTTCTCTGTGCTCCCAGCCTCCAGAGAGGTTAAGAAACTGCCTGTGTGCAAAATCCAGCATGGTCGTGACCTATTAGGTGTGTGATATGGAGTGAGTTTTTCAAGCTTTCTCAATTTTCTTCTCTTCAAAATTTACATAATAATAGTACATACCTAATAGGGTTGTTGTGACAATTAAATAAGCTAAGACGTGTGCAGTATTGGAACTGTGCCTAGAACATAATAAATGAGCAATAACTAACAGCTATTTTTCATTGCCCAGTGCATCCTCTATGCTGTAAGGAATGATATTCCTAACCTACAAATCTGACCTTCAGCTCTCACTTAAAGGGCTCCCATGAGACCCTTCACAGGTTAGTAGCTCTGCTGACTACTTGTATTAGTTATCAACTGCTGTGTGACAAATCGCCCCAAAATGTAGTGGCTTAAAGCAACAAGGAACAGTGTCAGGCCGGGCACAGTGGCTCATGCCTGTAATCCCAGTACTTTGGGAGGCCGAGGTGGGTGGATCACCCGAGGTCAAGAGATCGAGACCATCCTGGCTAACACGATGAAACTCGGTCTTCACTAAAAATACAAAAAATTAGCTGAGCGTGGTGGCATGCGCCTGTAGTCCCAGCTACTTGGGAGGCTGAGGCAAGAGAATCGCTTGAACCCAGGAGGTAGAGGCTGCAGTGAGCCAAGATCACACTTCTGCACTCCAGCCTGGGTGACAGAGCAAGACTCTGTTTCAGAAAAAAAGGAAAAGAAAAAAAGAAACAGTCAGTGTCTCACCTAGGTTCAGTGGGTTAAGACATCAAAGCAGCTGGCTGGGTGGTGCTGGCCCTTACCCTCATGCAGTTGTAGTCAGGTTGTAGCTTGACTGGGGCTGGAGGACCCACTCCTTAGATGGTTGATTCTCACAGCCACCGGCTGACAACTCATTCCCTGCTGATGGCTGTCAGAGACCTCTGTCTCTTGCCACAAGGGCCTCTCCATAGAGTCACTTGACATGACAGCTGGCTTCCCCCAGAGCAACTGATCCCAAAGCAAGACAGCAAGGAGGAAGCCAGAGTGCCTTTGAGGAAGGAGGCTTGACAGTGACATTTCATTCCGTCTACCGGCTCTCAACACAGACCAGTCCCAGTACAGCATGGGGGGGATGAGACAGGGCAGGATGTCATTGGGAGGCTGCTTCTAAACCTTCCCAAGCCACCTCTTTCCCCACTCCACAGTGTTCAGGTGACACTCCTGGAACACAGAACTACTTCAGTTCAAATCATGGGCAATGCCTCTGGGCCTTGGCACGTGCTGTTCCCTCTGCCTGAGATGCTCTTCCTTTGTGCCTCAACCTAGCCAAGGCCTACCCATGTTTAGAGACTCAGCTCAGGATCTCTTCTCCAGAAAAGCTTCTCTGACCCTAATAGGCCTGGTTAGGTATCTTTCCCTTGCTTATGGCTGTCACAACAATTATTAATAAATAGCCACAATGATAATGATATAAACAAACATTTATTAAGCACTTACTATGTTCTAGGCACCACACTATTAATAAATGCTTGACACATGTATTATTCCATTATCGCTGCTGAAAAGTCATACCTGAGACAGGGTAATTTATAAAGAAAATGAGGTTTAATGGACTCACAGTTCCACGTGGCTGGGGAGGCCTCACAATCATGGCAGAAGGTGAAAGGCACGTCTTACGTGGCGGCAGATAAGAGACAATGACAGAACCAAGCAAAGGGGGTTTCCCCTTATAAAACCATCAGATCTCATGAGACTTATTCACTACCATGAGAACACTGTCGGGGAAGCCATCCCCATGATTCAATTATCTCCCATCGGGTCCCTCCCACAACACATGGGAGTTATGGGAGTACAATTCAAGATGAGATTTGGGTGGGGACACAGCCAAACCGTGTCAACACATAATAACTCACTTTTCCCTCAACAGCCCCATGTGGGAGGTACCATGTTACAAATGAGGGAACTGAGGCTCCGAGAAAGTAAATAGTTTTCTGAAGGTCACACATTTGGTAAAAAGTAGAGTCCAAAGCTGAACTTCATCCCTCTGCATCAAGATGGTGCTAGGTCTCTTTGACCTTGAAGTCTACAAAGGAACGGAATTTTGACTGATTTATCCCTGTGCTTCCAGTGCCTAGGGCATGCCTAGCCTGCACCACAAAAAGAAGGATAAAAAGTTAAGAGGGAGGAAGAAATAAAGAAAGGAAAGGAGGGTAGACAGGAGGAGATAAGCTAAGAGCTGGGCCTGATGGATTGGATGAGGCTCCAGGCGGAATTCTGAGCAGGCAGCCTGGGTCCAGCCTTCCAGTTCATCCTCCTCTCCGGAGAACTGTGAGATTCCCAAGGCCCCAGCCTGTGCATGGAGCCCCTCCCCATGGCTGGAGAGGGAAAGGTACCCAGCCTCACCACACCCGGCTCCTGCAGACTTTTGGTGTACTGGTTCTTAATTTTTATGTCTGCTTAGCCACTTGTCCTATCAAAAGAATAATTTCATTAATTCCAAGAAATGTAATTAATTTTAATTGTTTGTGGTAATTCATTGTTTAATACTCTATCAATAATTATAAAAAATCCTAGGGCCCAGTTACTGTCCTGTAATAGGATAATTAAACACTTGTACAACAGACATTTCATTTTCAAGTGCCTCCACATCACTTCTGCAGAGCAGAGATTCCTCAGCTTAACCTTCAATGCGCTCACAGGGAGGCGCCCAAAGGTGGTGATTTCATTTGATTTCTTTAAATTTCTTTTGCTTTGGAGAAGGAAGGGGGGACATGGTGGGATCAGGAGGGAGCAGAAGCTGGCAAAGAGCTCTAGAGTGGACAGAAGAGACAGGGAGCTACTACATTAGAGGTGGGAGAAGCCCCCGGGGAGATGCCCTGTGCACTAGCCTAAGCCAGGCTGGACAAGCAGGTAGGCAGTCTAGTTATTTACCATATCCACTGCCTACCATGATTCTTGATGCAGGGACTGTGTTAGTGATCAAGACAGACAAAGTTATGTCCTTATGGAGCCTAAATTCTAGAAGGGAGAGTTAGACCACGGATGGATGGATGGGTGGGTGGGTGGGTGTATGGACAGATGGACAGATGGATGGATGGATGGGTGAGTAGGTGGGTGAGTGGATGGATGGATGGACAGATAGGTAGATGGAGGTGCTATGGACTGAATATCTTATGTTGAAACCTAATCCCCAGCTTGATGTGTGTAGGTGGGGCTTTTGGGAAGTCATTAGGTCATGAGGGAAGAGTCCTCATGAATGGGATTAGTGCCCTCATAAAAGAGCCTCCAGGGAGCTCCCTCACTCCTTTGCCACCTGAGAAGGACATAGACAGAAGATGCCATCTATGAATCAGAAAGTGGGCCCTCACCAGACACTGAACCAGCCGGCACTTTGATCTTGAACTTCCCAGCTTTCAGAATTGTAAAAAATAAGTTTGTTGTTTATAAGCCACCTAGTTTAGGGTACTTTCTTAGAGCAACCCAAACAGACTGAGACAGATGGACAGATGGATAAATAGATGGATGGACAGATGGACAGATGGATGGATGGACAGATGGATGGATGGATGGACAGATGGATGGACAGATGGATGGATAGATGGACAGATGGATGAGTGGATGGACAGATGGATGAGTAGATGGATGAACAGATGGATGGAAGGACGGATAGACAGACGAATGGACAGATGGATGGTGGATTCACAAACAAACAAATGAGTAAATAAATTCAAAGAAGGATAGTGCTCTAAAAAAATAAAACAGGATCCAGCAAAGCCAGACTTGGGAAGGTGCTTTTTAGACAGACTGGTCAGAAAAGGCTTTTCAAGGAGACAACATCTGCCCCGAAATGTGTAGAATGATAGACTCAGTTTATGAAGATCCAGCGGGACCCTGTTTGGGACAGAAGGAACAGCACATGCAATGTCCTGAGATATGGTTGCACCTGGCATGTTTGGGAGACATCAAGAAGGCCTGAGTAGCCCTGACAGGGGCAGCAAGGAGGAGGGAGGGGGTAGTGAGATGTGGGAAAGGGGAGCAGGGAGGGCTCACGCAGGACCTTGTAGACCGGGGGCAGCAAACTACAGGCTTCGGGCTGAGTCTGGCCCACCGCTTGTGCTTGCAAACCAAGTTTTACTGGAACACGGCCATGCCCACTCCCTTAGGAGTTGCCTGTGGCTGCTTTTGTGCTACAGCAGCAGAACCAAATAATTGCGATGAGACCATATGGCCCACCAAGTTGAAAATATTTACTTTCTGGTCCTTCATGGAAGAGCTTGCCAACTCCTGATACGGGGCAGTGAGTTTCATCCTAACTGTAATGGGAGCCCCTGGAGGGTTTGGAGCAAAGGAATGTCCTGATCTAATTTATATTTTTAAAATATCCCTCTGGTTGAGGGGAGACTGGGGGAGCAGGCAAGAAGCGTGGTGACAAGGCTGAGTTGATGGTGCAGCAGGGAAATGCGGTGCTGCGGGAGAGGTGGTGGGAAGTGGGCAGAGGTGGGCAGGAGGAGGCAGTGGACCTGGCAGGACGGGCCTGACGGGACGGACCTGAGGATGACTTGGACGTCACCTACCTACTCTGGGCCACAGGTTTCTTGTTTCTAAGGCAAAGATGAGGACCGACTCCACTCCCTAAATTGGGGAAGTTTATATGGTGGAGAAGCAGGGAACACAGCGAACCAGAGAGGGAAGACACCTCTGCCCAGGGTAGTCCGGCAAGTGCTGAAGTTGAGGAGGGAACAAACTCGGCAAAGGGAGGGCTGGATTTTTGTTTGTTTTTTTGAGATGGAGTCTCGCCCTGTCGCCCCAGCTGGAGTGCAATGATACGATCTTGGCTCACTACAACCTCTGCCTCCCAGGTTCAAGCGATTCTCCAGCTTCAGCCTCCCAAGTAGCTGGGATTACAGGCATGCGCCACCCCACCCAGCTAATTTTTTGTATCTTTAGTAGAGACTGGATTTCACTATATTGGCCAGGCTGGTCTTGAACTCATGACCTTGTGATCTGCCCTCCTCAGCCTCCCAAAGTGCTGGGATTACAGGCGTAAGTCACCATGCCCGGCCAGGGCCGGTTTTCCAAACATCCCTGAACTCAGTGAGTATAGAGTTGGGGGCAGAGCCCAGTGGGAGAGGCGTCAAGTGCATTCCACGTCCTCAAGGAAATGAGAAACTCCTGGAATCTGGCTATTCACTCACTCACTCCTCAAACAAGGACAGCATGTGCAACCACTTCCCAGGCACTGGGGAGAGAGCAGAGAACAAAACAGAGGAGGCTCCTGCTCTCAGAATCCACAGGCTGGCGGGGAACCAGACATTATAGTCACACACAATCATGCAAAAGTGCACACGTGGCAATTGCCATAGGGTGTGTGGGTTTCGAGAAGCTCATACGGAGAAATCAGACCCTGTCAGGGAATGTAGATGGGTCAGATGTTGCTGAAGCTGAGATTGGAATGAACTTTTCTGAAGAAGAGAGAGAAGTGTGCTCCAGGCTGAGGACATAGCACACGCAAAGGCCCTGGGGTAGAAGGAGTATGGCAGCTACGGAAGGCTGAAACCAGGCTAGTAAGTATAGTGGAACATGGGGCCGGGCGCAGTGGTGCATGCCTGCAATCCCAGCCCTTTGGAAGGCCAAGGCAGGTGGATCACCTGAGGTCAGGAGTTTGAGGTTTACAGAAGTAGCAGCAATTCTCCCTGAAGACTGAAATACAGAAATCCTGGCTGAGTTTCCAGCCTCCTGGCCTGCCCTGTGTGCTTCAGACTCAAGTCTGTAACATCAGTTCCTACCTGAATTTCCAGCTTGCCAGGCTGCCCTCCGAACTTCAGCCAACTATTTAAAATCTCTCTCCCCTCCCCCACCACCCGCTGCCTCCCTCCCCTTCTCTTCTTCTCCCTCCCACCCTCTCCTTATAGACCGTCTTCACCTGAGCTGAAAAGCCTTCAGAAAGCATCTTGTCCAAACCTTCCCACTCCCAGTGTTCAGGATGAAAAACCGAGGCCCAGACCTAATAAGGAACTTTATCAGGATCACAGTGGCAGAGCCATAACTTGAATGCCAGCTTCCTGTTGCTGTAAATGTTCTACACCTTCAGTCTATGCCATCCAGCATTTCCTCTGAGAGCCCACAGTTCCCTGGTAGAGGGAAATCTGTGCTCCTGGAGCATTCCATGAGGAGGGAGTCAGTGCAGCCCCCACCCCAATGCCACCCACTCCACCAAGGCTGCTGCCTCAGCCACAGAGAAGTGGCTCATCATTTATTCATGGCCGTTGAGTACCTGTACCAGGGCCCTGGCTGCATAGAAATTACTCTATTTCCCAAGACCCTTGCGGGAGACCTCTTGGCACTGGAGGCCACAGTGGGTAGAAGAGCCTCCTAATAAGCTGGTGCCCAGGCCTCCTGGTGCCCCCCAACCCCCCAGAAACACCACCCCCACCCCATCGCCCCTGACCCAGCCTTCCCATGAGAGGGCAGGGGAAGGGATTTGGTGAGGGGACAGTGGCTGACCTGGATCCATCCTACTCAGGTATGCCTGATTTCAGGGAAGCCAACCAAAGTTGTGCTTCTAGGGGGCTGGCCTGGCTGGAGCTCGGAGGGAGGAAGGCAGACAGGGACCCAGCTGAGGGCTTGTTTCTGAAGCAACCTACTGTCCCTCTGTGTGTGTGCGTGCACGTACACACACACACACACACACACACACACACACACAACCAGGCATGGGGAGTACACAGGTCGAGAAGGACAGTGTCCTTAGAAACTCAAGGAAAGACCTGGAGACAGATGCCACCTGGAGAAGGGCACTGTAAGACACACACAAACACAGACACAGACATACACAGAGACATAGACACACACAGACACACACAGAGACACAGACACACAGAGGCACACACACAGTGACAGCAGCCAGCCAACGAGCTTCCCTGGAATTATCCTCTTCCCTGTCTGTCTCTTCCAGGCTCTGGAAGAGAATGACATGTTTACACCCTTTCAAGGGGACAAGAGTGGATGGGTCTACAGAGCTCATCCCCACCCCTGAACCTGCCCTTTTCACAGCAGGCGGCAGGTTGGAGAAGGTGAGGTCATGGCTCCTTCCTCTGCACATGGGCTCCCACCTCCTCTGCCTGCAGGTGGAGTCTGAACTGGGGGCGGGAGTTGAGGGGGTAGAGATAGTGTGCAGGGACCAGGACCAGCTCCCGGAAGAACTAATCACTACTCCCTATGGTTCCCCCGGCCCAGAATGTGGCTCACCTCCACCCTGACTCAGAGGCCACATGGAGGAAGTAGGGCTGAGAGAACCAAGGCGATAGAGGCCCTACCACCTCCTGAACACTTACCAGGTGCCAAGGGCTGGGCCCTGCAGTCTACAAGTCCCGCCTCCGGGAATCCCCCTCAAAGCCCCAAGGGAAGCACCATTCTATCCACTCCACATGCAAAAAGCTGAGGATAGCATGCCCCAAAAAGGCAGGGGCACTTGAGTGGCAGCCTGAGCCAGGGAATCCTCACTATGCCCCTTCACCTATTGGATTCAGCCAACTCATTTATTAAGCACCTGCTGTATACCTCATGAACAAGCCAGATGGGGCCCCTGCCCTCTTGGAGTTCTATAAATACTTAAAGATTCCACTGTTCCCTGCAGACTCAAGGCAGTGAAGGAGATCTGGCCCCTGAGGGGACTCAGGGAGGGGTTAGAGTACAAGCCAACCCACCACCCCAACCTGGTCTTCTGGGGTCAGGCACTGCCATTTCAAAGGAGGGCAAAGGGCGGACCCTGTCCTGCCTCACAAGACAATATGGCAGGAATGGGGTGTCATCTGCCTGTCCTGCCTTACCAAGCCTCTGGAGGGAGAAATGGGGGCCCTGGCACATGGTTCTGGACTATTCCTCCCTCCTCCCTCCTTCCCTCAGCAGGAGCTCCAGATCCAAGGGCCCAGCATCGTCCTAATTTCCACACAGAAGCAAGTACCACGGCTGCACCCCCACCCTAAGCACTTAAATATACAGTTTACTCACAGGAATTATACACTGCCGGCTGCTTTTAAAATAGAGAGAGACCCCCTGCAGAACTACCTCCTTTCCCCCAGCGGCAGCATCTTCTGCAGCGAGTCTGCCCAAGCCTCTAATTGCACCATCTGTGCTGGGCAGGGCCGGGAGCTCAGGGTTGGATGACAGTCTCTTCCCCTCTGATTTTGTGGTTAACTTCCGTGGGGCCCCTGCTGGGCGGCCCCCCACTCTAACCCCACCCACTACCCTGGACACAGCTGGACCAACCCCATCCCCAACTCTCCCCACCTCACTATGCATGATGTTAACCCCTCAGCCCCTGCCCCAGACTCGAGTCAGCTGTCTCTTCTAAATTTTGTCCTTTACAGAATCTTCTGGAAGCCAAGCTGGACGTGACCCTGAGATTGCCTGTCCCTGGGGAACACAGACTTTCATCTTTTGCTGCCCTATAAACAAGACCCCAGTAGGACAGCAAGTCCAGAAGTCCAGCTCCTCTTTCCCCCTTCCCACATGACCTCTCTCGTCCTCATGGACCCAACAGACTTGGGTTCTAATCCAGGCTCCTCACTATGCCACTTCACCTATTGGATTTGGTCAACTCATTTATTAAGCACCTGCTGTATACCTCGTGAACAAGCCAGATGGGGCCCTTGCCCTCTTGATGTTCTATAAATGCTTAAAGATCCCACTGTTCCCTGTAGACTCAAGGCAGCGAGGGAGACCTGGCCCCTGAGGGGGACTCAGGGAGGGGTTAGAGCACAAGCCAACCCATCACCCCAGCCTGGTCTTCTGGGGTCAGGCACTTGGCTTCCTGGCTGAGTGATCTGGAGGAAGCTGATTAACCTCTCTGAACTTGTGTTTCTCCATGAAAGAAACAACACACCCGTCTTATAGTCTCCTTTCTTAAAAGTGGTTGACCACCTTTCTTATTTGAGTTCCCTCCAAAGCAGATAAGGACTGGAGTACAAGTTTGTTATTAAGGTGGCGACTCCAGGAAGCACGGTGAGGGAGGTGGGAAGTGAAAGGAGGAGGAAGGTCGTCAGTAAAGGGGAGCTCATGGGCAGTTACTGCTGCAGGCACTCAGGAGACCCTGTGAGCATAGCTCAGAACCATCCCTCAGGGGATCGAGGATGAGGAACAGGCGAGGAAGCTGGGCTTCTGTCCCCCAGCACCCCAACCTCTCCCCACACCAATCCCGCACTGGAACACAGACTCCCAGGTGCATCTGGTCCATCCCAAGTGTGGCTGATCCTGAGCTCAGGCAGAGCTGTACACGGTGAACACCTGCAGGTCACCCCAAGGAGGTGCCTATTCCCACATCTGCTGCCTCTCCTCGCAAGTGGTGGCTAGAACAGCACCTACAAGCTGGCAGGTGCTCGGGGAGTATTTGCAAAGCTTTCCCTTCTCAGCAGTTAAATGGTCCCATTTAAACTCCTGATCTCATTGTGATTATGATGAAGGGAAGTGTCTGTAGGTTTCAGGTTGCCCAAGCCACTAGGCCACTGTCCTCTGCATGGATTGAAGCCAAGCCAGCCAAAGGAAGCTGGGACCAGAACCCTGGCCCCAGAGAAACTGACTCTTCGGCCCCTGGCTAGACTGACTCTGCCTGACCTCCCTCCTGCCCCATGGGTCTATACATATCCCATCCCTGCCAGCCTCTCTCACCCCCCACCACCCATCACCCCCCCATTTGATCAGCCCCTCCCACAGGCCAGCCTGCTTCATGAAGGCTGCTTCTTCCCTGGGGGAAGCTCTGCTCCTTCTCACTCACAGCAGGCGCTGCTCACAGCCGAACCTCCTGTCACTTCTGGGCAATCTCGGGGACCTAGCCTGGCCCCCCGCTGGGCAAGGAGGCATTCAGCTTCCCATGGGTGCCACCCACCAAGGCACCTCCCTGCTTCTTCCTGTTTCAACATTCACACCCACCTCCCCTGGCCTTTGACTTTCCACTTGGGGTCTGTACATCTGAGATCCTGACCCATCCATGTAGGAGAGGACCCAGGGAAAGCTGGACAACGTGGCTCACACAGTTCTGACCAGAGACACACCTTTGCCACCTGCCACAAACGGATGGGCAGAGAACTACTGTCCCTATTACCTCGGCCCCTTGAGATGTTCCAGTAGCTTGACCAAATCCCACATGCCAGACTGTGGACTCCTTGTGTGGACTGATCGGGGAATTGGGGAGATAACCCAAGGCATTCTAAGTATCATCTTTGCACCAGAAACTTCCATCAGCCCTGAGGAAAACAGACGAATGCATACCCGATGGGCTAGATGCTCATCCAGAGCTGATGGGCTAGAAGCCACAGAGGAAGCAGTGGGGGCAGGGGAAGTAGAGACATACGATAAACAAGCAAACACATAAATCACTCCAGTCCTCCAGAAACACTCTGCAGAAGAAAAGACAGCAGGATCATTTGGCAGCATGACTAGCTGGGGAGGGGTAAGCACATGACAGGATGAAATATCTGAGGTCATAGAGTGAGGCCCCAGCCATGCAGGGATCTGGGGACGAGGCACTCAGGCAGAAGCAGCAGTAGCATGTGCAAAGGTACTGAGGTGGAAAGGCTTGAGTGTGCTTGAGGGTAACTAGGTGTTGAAATGGAAACTTTTTGGCCTCTGTTTTGGATGGGGCCCTAATGCCAACCTCATCCTCATTCCAAGGTGAGGTATGAGACCACACAAGCAGGATTTCAAAGGAGGTGGCCAAGAACTGGCCCCGATGATCCTTCCTCTAGCTTAAAAGAGGTTGGAGGCCAGGCACGGTGACTCATGCCTGTAATCCCAGCACTTTGGGAGGCAGGGTCACTTGAGGCCAGGAGTTTAGTAGAAACCCTGTCTCTACTAAAAATACAAAAATTAGCTGGGTGTGGTGGTGTGCACCTGTAATCCCAGCTACTCAGGAGATTGAGACACAAGAATCGTTTGAACCTGGGAGGTAGAGGTTGCAGTGAGCTGAGACTATGCCACTGCACTCCAGCCTAGGAGACAAGGAAAGATTCCATCTCAAAAAAAAAAAAAAAAAAAAAAAAAGAGGTTGGAGAGGCCAAGAGGGGCTGGAGATGAGGAGAAGGAGAGTTCTGGGAAGAGCAATGAGAGGTCTGAGCACATCCCTCTAGAGAGAAGGGCAAGTGCTCATTCTTACTCCAAACCCAAACAGACGGTCTTCAACAAGGCTACTTGGAAAGCTACATCTGCCTCCCTCGGGTGCTTGAGTGGGGACACAACCGTATGTACCTCACCCAGGAAAAGTTCAGATGATGTGGGGGAGGGGAGGAGGCACCTAAAACCCAGTGTTTGTCAGGACAAAGCATCTCCCAGGGACCAGATAAGAGCACAGGGGTAATCAGGAGGATCCCTAGGGGGCAAAGACACGTCAGCACCAGGCAGCTGGAGACCCATGACAGTTGAACAGCCAGAGGAACCGCAGGTGAGGGGGCCCCGGAAAGGGATGGGCTCCAAGGAACCCACCAAAGTCCCACACGAGAAAGTGTGGGATTTAGACATGCGCCAAGCCCAGAGTGCACTGGCCCCGGCTCACAAGTGCCACTTCTGCCTCTTTCCCCTCCTCTCTTCCCACCTCTCCCACCTCTGACCCCAGAGGGCAGGACCCTTAGAAAACACTGCCAGCAGTAGGGGGGAGGTGGGAAAAGCAAGGTGGGAAATCGAGACACTAGCACAACCTCTTTCTTGCCCCCAGCTGACCTGGGCCCCGGGACTGGAAAGGCCTTGAGTTTAAATGAATGAATTTTCAAGTTTTCACTATTTCATGAGACTGGACATGAGAAGTGACCAGAGGAAAGCTGTGGGACTCACTCTTGATCTCATCTGGTAGCAAAGGATGACACAGCCCCACAGCGCAAGTTGGCTCAAATGAGACAGAAGGAAACCACCATGTTCCCTTCACCTTACAAGTCCCATCTGCCCAAAGTGACGGTGAGCAGGGATCAGAAATCAGGCCAGAACAAATAGAGAGGCAGGGGGCAGGGGCAGGGGGCATTCAGCCTCTGTACCCAAGTTATCCGCTCCCACAAAGATCACCATCAGCCCTCAGGGTGGGCACCGCGGTCTACACATTACAGACAAGAAACACACTTGGAGAAGTTACTCAGGGTACGTGGAGTCGCCCTGTTAGGAGGTGGCTGGTGGAGGTGGATGGAAAGCATTCCTGATTCCTTCAGTTCTCTCTAGTGTAACTTCTGCAGGAGAGAAAGGAGGCTGAGAAATGGGGAGGGGACAGAGAAAAAGAGAGAATAAAAAGCAAAAGAATCTGAAGGTGTGGGGAGAGCAGGGGACAGGGGCCCTGAGGTCAACTGTCCGGAAGCAGCTTGCCCTTCCCTCAGGCAGCCCTGCACCCCATCCCCAGAGCAGGACCCCAGCCTCCCCCAGGCCTGTCCTCTAGGCACCCATTTCCAAAACCACAGCCAGGGATTCCAAGGGGGGACCTGGACAACCCCAGTGGGGAGCTGAGACTGCCCCTTTAAGAGCTGTGCCCAGCTGGCATCTGCTGTATCTGCCACTACAGCCACCAACCGGCTACCACCAAGCCAAGCCTGCTGTCTGCTAATGGGCTGGAACGGGTCAGGCTTGTCCTGTAATGTGAAAGAGGCAGGAGAAATAAACAAACACACACATCCCTCGTCTTCCACCTTCCTGGCCTGCCCAGGGAGACAGAGGCAGGAGTGGGGTCTCCAAAGCCAGGACACTTAGACCAGGCTATTTTCATCTGTTTAGGCTGTTGTAATGAAATTGCATGAACTGGGAAGCTTGTCAATATACAGAAATGACTTCTTACAGTCTGGATGCTGGGAAGTCCAGGATCAAGGAGCCTGCAGATTTGGCATCTGATGAGGGTGCACTTTCTGGTTCACAGAGGGCACCTTATCACTGTGGCCTCACTTGGTAGCTGAGGAGAACTCCAGTCTCTTCAGCCCTTTACAGGGGCCCTGATCTCATTCGTGAGGGCTCTGTCTTCATGACCTTATCACCTCCTGAAGACTCCACCTCCTAATATGCCTCTGGGGATTAGGTCCCAACATGAATTTTGCAGAGGACAAACAGTCCATTGCACCAGGGTATGTGACTTTGGGCCATCTGGCCATCTCTGGGCCTCCCTTCCACCAGAGTGCATTAAATACATTCATAACAAGAACACACAGTCCTCATGGTAATTCCAGGAGCTAAGCCAGGCAATATTAGCCCCATTTCACAGATGAGCAGACCAACACCCTTAGAGGAACAAAGTGACTTTTCCCTGGCCAACCAGCTAGTAAGAGGGGTTACCAGAATCCTTGTTCAGTAAAGGGGACTGAGGCATGAGGGGGTGACGTTCCAACAGGCTCCACTCCTTGCAAGGCTGAGTGTGGGGGTCCAGTGTGCTAAATCCTGATCCTTTGGGGCCACCCATTTGCTGTGTCCTTAGGCAAACTGAAACTCCTCTCTGAGCTCTGCTTTTTCCATCTGCTAAACTGGGAGGCGGGACAGGGAGACGCAGAAGTCGCTGCCCCCTCTGGCCAGAACATTCTATGAATCTTCCCATCATAGAAATCTCCCTAGGAGCTCAAGGGACAATCCCCTTCTTCCACCAATAACATGTGTGAACCCCCATGTTATGGACTGAATTGTGGCCCCCCAAAATTCATGAAGCCCTAAGCCCCAGGACCTCAGGATGTGACTACATGTGATGGTCATTAGGGTGGACCATGATCCCAACGAAACCGTATTCATATATGAAATGGAAGTTTAAACACACAAAGACATCCCAGCGATGTGTGCATGGGGGATACAGCAAGAAGGTGGCCCCCCATCCAAAAGCCAAAGACAGATTCCTCAGAGAAAGCCAACCTTCTGACGCCATGTCCTTGGACTTCCAGCCTCTCCAGCTGTGAAAAAACACATTTCTGCTGCATAAGCCACCAACCTGTGATGTTTGTTATGGAAGCCAGAGCAGACTGAGGCACTCCACCAATCCTACCTAATCCAAGGAAGACATAGGGGCAGAGTAGGGTTGGGCAGGGGCAAACCTACTTGAACTCTACCCAGACTTTGGTAAAGTTGTATATCACAGGCTAAGGCACAGAACTATGGCAGCTCCACCAGCTTCCAGATAAAGCCATGCCCCTCAACCAACATTCAAGGCCCCTGGCTCCACATTCAGCCACCCTCTCAGGTCACCTTTGCTCTTGATGGAAGCACCAGCCAGTTTTCTAACTGCTGGGCCCTCTTCTGTACCTTTGCACAGGCCATTCTGTCTTGAATGTCCTTCCTTGTCTAACTTCTACCCATTCACCGAACTTGTTTCAATGGTACCTCCTCCAGGAAGCCCCCCAGGCTGGGTAGCTGCTGCCCTTCTCCTGCACATCCACGGGACTCTGGGCTGCTCTGACGTTGTGATCCATTTCCTGGATGGGTTTTGACACTTGACTGTGAAACACTAAAGAGCTGAGGCTGCCTGTCACGTAACCACCTCTGTTTTCCCAGTGTCTGGCAAAGCACTTGGAACTTGGGTAAATGGAAGGATGACTAGAAGGAAAGAAGATTGGAAAACCCTGACTTGTTTTTCCCAAATGCACTCTCACTGCAGCTGAGCACTGCTGACCATCAGTGCTAGCTGGGACCACCTGCTGCAACCTCCTCATTCTACCCTGGGGGAAGCCAGAGCCGACAGGGAAAGTTGCCTACCTCCAAAGGGCACAGAGGTTAGAGACAGGCCAGGGTCCCAGGACACCTGTCTCCCAGCCCAGTGTTCCTCGTACGTACAACGTTTCACCACCCACTCCCAGCCCCCTTGACAAGTGGAGTTTAATTATTTATGACAGCGCTTTACAGCGGCGGGTGAACCCACTGGAACGTATTTTGTAAAAGTAATGAAGGCTCAGTAATGCGAGACCTCACTACAGCTCCCATCTCTAAATCTTGGCCCATGAGTCGGCCAGATTGTGCAGGTATTTTTTTTTTCCTTTCTCTTCCCTCTTTTGGAGAATTACAGGGTTTGCAGATTAGGAGTGTTTGCAGCACAAGGCATATCCAAGACATATTTTCTCATTTAGGGGGAAAAGCAGTGGCCTTCATGGAACTGGCATCTGCATCTCCCAAATGGGGATCCGAGTGGCATGTCCGTTACAGTTCCCCTACCGATGCTCCCTTGGAGGTGGCACATTTACAGCAGGCAGGACAATGTCTCCAAACCCCCAATGTCCCCATCCTGGGAGAGACAGAGCACAGTCAGTAACAGTGGAACTGAGGAGAGGGGGCAGGCCTGAAAGTCAGGGACTTGTGTCTCTGCTCTGCCTGTCTGAGCTTCAGTTTCCCCATCTGTAAATTAAGGAGGTAGAAGAGAACCTGCCTCTCCTAGTTCCTTCTACAACATTCCACCATTTTCCCAGCAATGACGATGAGATAAAGGCTTTATTCTAAGAAGGCACCTGTACTGTGGGCTTCCTACAGGCTCTCCCTGAATCGCCACAATTCCATCAGGCAGATATGAACTGCATCACACAGAAAAGCCAAGTCACAGTGCTGGAAAGTGATAGAGTCTGGCATGGCACCCAGGCCTTCTGGCTGTGGAGGGAACACCTTCAACCACAGCTCTGCAAGCTTCTCAATGAAGGGTTACTTACAACAAGCCGGGGCTGTGACGGGTACCTCACGTGCTAGGACTCATCACATCCTCCCAATAATGACAGGGTATGTTTCTCATCTTCATTTATAAATGAGAAAACTGAGGCTCACAGGGAACCCAGATTTTCAATCAGAACTCCATCTAAAACCACAGGCTGAGGTCTCCTCACTCCATTTTACTGTTGCCCCAGGACCCCAAGATGAAGCTTCCTGGACTCTAGAAGCTGCGACTGAGTTGAGGGAAATAAGGCTCAGCCTCCCCCAAATATCCAAGAAACAGAAATGATGCTGCAACTCATTGTATGCAAGAACCAGGGAAGAGGCTGGGCTGACTACATCACAGCCTGATGCATATCACAGGCTAAGGCACGGAGCTATGGAAGCTCCACTAGCTTCCAGAAAAAGCTTTGCTCCTCAAGCATTCATTCAAGGCCCCCAGTTCCAGCCTTATCACTTACCCACCCTTCCAGATCGCCTTGCTTTTAATGGAAGCACCAAGACATCATGGTGTCTTGAGCCCAGTGGTGGTGTCTTGAACCTGGTGATAATGTCTTGGGCCATGGTGTCTTGGAGTCAAGCTAAGGCCTTGGTCCACTTGTGTGTAAAATGGGGCTATCATCCTCTGGCTTAGATGATGAGCCAGATCCCCTAGCCAGATGCGGTGTATTCAGCCAGATTGAAGAGAAAGGGAGACAGACAAACCAGCAAAAAGTGCCAAGGTAGCCAGATGGTCAGGGAAGGAGGTGGGGAGTGTACCTGGAACATTCCAGCATGAGGGAGAACAGGTGACAGAGCCTCAAATGACGGTGTTTTGGATGGGAAGATCAGGTGATGGAATCAAGGGTCTAGACCAAGAGCCCCTCAAGGGTAGAAGCCACCCATCTGGGTAGCTCCAGTACCTAAGCCATAGTAGGTGTCTGATAAATGGAAGCGAGGGTTGTGAAATAACATGATCTGACTTGGACCTTGATTCTGCATTAAGCAGCCAACCTTGCCTGCATCCTATCACCTCTGTTGGCTTCTTATATCTCTAGTCTGACCCACTTTCCCACAACAGAAAGTTCTACCAGGCAGCTAACTAAATATACCTCCCTACAGATGAGAGGCTTTCAAACCTCCTAGAAAAGCATCTCCATCAATGTACTCACAAGACTACACCAATCTTTAGCTCACTGCCAGAAAAGTTTACAAGCAGATCACCTCAATATCTCCTGCTGGATTCTGAAGCCACATGCCTTTGCTTAGTTCTCAGAAGAGAAGGAAGAGTTGGCTGACCATCTTCAGTGTAGATTATAGAGACTTTCTCAGGGAAGAAAGATTCCATCACTCATTCATTCGATAAACATTTATTGACCAACTATTATGTGCTGTCACTGTTCTAGGCGCTGGGGATACAGCAGTGAATGAAACCAAGTCCTCCCTTCATGAAGCTTACATTCTAATGGAGAGACAAATTAGAAAAAACATTGAATAAATCAGGGAGAGGAAAGAGAGGAGCTGTGGGAGCTTTTACTTTTTAATGGGAATGGGGGTATTCAGGGATGTCCTCTCTCATAAAGTGGCATTTGACCAAAGACTTGAAGAAGCAAGAGAAGGCACCAGCAGCTGTCTGGGGAAGGTGCTGCAGGCAGAAGGAACAGCAAGAGGATAGGTCTGGGCAGAGTACTCTTGGCAGGATCAGGGAGCAGTAGGGAGGCGGTCTAGTTCCTAGTGGGGCCTGAAGACTAAGGGACGGGAAGGAGAGGCGCTCTGAGTGAAGTAGGAACCAGACTGAACAGCCCCTTACGGGATGGGATGGATGCGGTGAAGACTTGGGTTTTTCACTCTGCATGAGATACGAGGGCTTTTAAGCAAAGGGGCTGAATGGCCTGATGCTGCCCTTCACTGGGTCCCTGAAGAAAGAGGGTGGAGACAAAGCTGAAGGCAGGGTGGGCTGGTAGGAGGTCCTTGCAGGAACCCAGGTGAGAGATGGTGGCCTGTGATGGTGGCTGTGGAGAGGGCAAAGAGTGGCCGTTTCTGAAGAGAGTCCGAAGTCAGAGACAACAGAAAGAATATTTATTGTGACTCCAGCTTATCCAAGGTGAATCTGACTTTTAAGGTCATGGCCACCAGGTCAACAGTTTAACCTAAAAGAGTCCTCGGCTGACACTGACATTCTCTCTTTTGACTCCAGTCCTCCAGAAGCCGGAGGAGAGGCAGCTTTTCACATTAAAACTCTTACCCAGTGCTTGGAGGAGAGGCCGGGTCTTAGCCTGCTCTGAGCCATGCCATACAGCTCTCAGGGGTGTCAGGCTGAGGGTGTCCAGCTACATCTGGCAAGATGCCACTTGCTGCAGCAGAGTCACCAACTCACAGCCTCCAGCCCTAACGGATGACCCCAGACCAACTGTGTGTTAATGCCAAGGACCCCACATGAAAGCAGCTGAAAAGATGAGTAAACAGGATGGCGATCACAATAACAACAGCAGCAGCAGCCAACACTCTGCACATTCACTAAGTGCCAGGCCCGGGATAGGCATTCTGCTTAAGGTAAGCTCAGATAATGCTTTATGAGCCATAGGGTAGATACTATGATCATCCCCATTTTAGAGATGAGGGATTTAGAGCTCAGAGATGCTAGGTGACCAGCTGAAGGTCACACAGCTAGACAGTGACAGAGCCAAGGTAGAAATTTGGGTCTCTCCTCCAGCCTTTAGCCTTCCAGCCTGAGCCGCTCTTCGCTCATGGCCCCTCTCAGGTCTCACCAGGCAGATTCCATCTGGCTTCACCTCCTCATCGCCTTGGCCCTGGCTCCACTGTCCCCACCCTTCTCTTCCAAGACAGGGCCAGCCCTCGACATGTACCCCCTCCCTCCCCATGCACAGACAGTTCCACCGACTCCCCGAGTCAAAGGCTCCCCCATTTCCTACCTGGAGCGAGACCACATTAACTCCAAGTAGAGGGACAGGTGGTTGGAACCAGGCTCAGCTTTCAGACAAATGAAAACCAAGTTGGTCTCTGCGTATTGCAGAGACAACAAACTCATAGCTTAGCCAGGCCCTCGGGGACCATCTCTAATGACTATGTAATGACTAAGGTGTTTGATAAAATAACACGACCACAGGATGACTGTTTCTGCCACCTCCATGGTTTCCTGACGGGCCAGGCCCTGTGCTAAGTGTATAGCCACACACAACCCTTCTACACAGTTGGGACTGACGGCCAGCCTGTACTATTCTGCAGATGTGGAAACTGAGGCTCAGAAAAGCTAAGTAACCCGCTGGGGGAAGAGGTGGGGACAGGGAGGTGAAGCAACAATTTGCACCATTTCACTGCATACACAGCCCACTCTCCCAAAGACTATCACACCAGCTAGGCGAGGGAATGTGTCCCGAATCACATTCTCTTCAGTAGGTTAAACATCACACCTGCAACTTTGCTCTATTTACTTTCAACCAACCTCTTCTTTCCTCCACAAGTCACGCAGTGTCCTACCCTTGTCAGAATCATCAAAGGCCCAATTAACCCTGAATGCAGTGGCCCCTTCTCTGCAAACTGCCCCCAAATCCATGGCATTTCAGGCTGGGTGTATCACAAAGCGGGTGGAAAAACCAGCTCAGCAGACAAGCAAGCATTTAGTCTACAGTGACCCTGTCAGGGGAGGGGAGAGCCCACATGCATAAGAAAGCCACCCACAGCAGCTAAATTGTGACTGCCAAGCCTTTATTAGTGGTGATAAAAGGCAGCAAAAACATCGCAGGGCTTTCTACCCCCAGGTGGGGGCTGCAGTCCCAGGAATTAGTCATGTTTTGACTGGTAGAGTTATGGAATTTATAATGGAGGCCCTGGAGAAATTAAACCCAGATTACAGCCAACCTCTTCCCCTTGCCAAATGTCTCCAGTGGTAGCAACATGGCAGGGCCCTCAGCCCCTCCAGGAGACTGATTTGCTGGCTGGAATTGCTGGACAAAGATCATGACCTCACAAGGACAGGGTTAAGAGGAGATGGCTCTGGCCTGCCCCCCACCTCCCTGGGGGTGTGTTGGCTCACATCAAACCCTAAGGAGTGGGAGTCAGGTCTGACCTACGTGTCCCCAGCAGCCCCAGCCGGTGTTCAGCAAGACTTATTGTGATGAATCTGTGTCTTCAGTTCATCAGTGTTGTCCTTCCTAGGTGAACGCAAAGTTCTCTCCCTGGAGGGAGGTAACTGTAGAGGGGACAACCACAGAACTAGGAAATCAGGAGAATGGCCCGAATTTGGGTGAGTGTCGTTAACTCTGTATTAATTACAGAGAAGAGTAGGACCCACCTCTCACACTCTGATTTTAGGGCCTCTTAAAACTCTAAAGATTCCTAAGTTGGTTGTATATCAATATCCTAACACCTTAGTGGAAAGGTTAATCAAGAGGACAGGATGGAAAGGAACCTCTCCTAGTGGCTAAGTGAGTACTGGGGCCCATGCATCATCGTGGAGTCTCCTGGTGTCCTTAGCCCTGGCTTTTTGTTGCAGTGATCCAGGGAGAAAAATTGCCTTTATTGAGCACCTACAATGTGCCAGGCTCTGCTAAGCCACTTTATAAACATCCTTCAATTTAACAGAGCCTAGCAAAGGGCCCAGGGCACAGAGAAGGTGCTTAATGAATTTTATTAAATGGATAAATGGCTTTAATTCCTCTATCAGCCTTATGAGTTAGATATTATTATCATCACTTTATGGGTGAGGGCATGGAACCAGAGAGGGGCAGTGCTTTGCCCAAAGCAACACAGCTTATAAGTGAGGGACAGAGAATCCTGTGTCTGTCTGACTTTGACAAGAGAGTTTGTCCTCCCTCCACCACATTTCTTGCTTTCTCAGTGGGGACGCTTCTTGGAACCAGAGACCCTGAATGGGAGAGGAGAGGAGGTGAGAAGCCCAGGGTACCTGTCCAAGACTAGCAGTGCTGAAGGGAAGAGCGAATGGAAGGAGCACAGATGCACACAACTGACGCAGGGCTGGTCTTGCCCTCAATGTCAATTCATCTCACTTTTCCACCTTGAGATGACTGTCCAGAAGTCTTTCACTCTGGGCTGCCTTTCCTGCCGCAACTCAGCACTAAAATAGCTCCAAAATTGATAACTAATGGCAATAATTGCTGGAGGATCGGTAAGATCTGTTAGCCCCTCAAATTCACCATGACCCTAAGTATCACTGATGCCAAATCCCCAATCCAAGACATCAGAGGGGAACAATGTCCCAGGGCATCCAGAACTGTTAGCCTAGAGTCTAGTGAAATGTCTATTTTTATGGTGTATGTTATCGCTCTTGTCTGATCCCTCTCTGAGCCATTCTGCAAGCTATGCCCACAGCTCTGCTTTCTCCAGTGATAATTCTGCTTATGATTCTGTCCTTGGTATGACCCTTGATGTCCTTCAAGAGCTGACTCTGTCAACAATCTCCTTGATCCTTCCCTACTCCCTACTGCCCTCATTCCCCAGGCTTTCCAAATGTTCCATCTATTTAACCCTCATACCAGGGTGTCAAAGCCACTATGAGGGTGGCTGTGGGGACAAGTATTCCAAACAAAAGGAACAGCATCTGAAAGTCCTGTTCCTCTAGCAATAGCCACCTCAGGCATCACTTCCAACAGAAGACACCTCTGGCTGTCTACGTCTCCCTGGTGCCAGGTCCTGTGATCTCTCCACATCCAGAATCACCTGTGATTCTACCCCGTCACTCCCTGTCTTAATCTGTTCCTGCTGCCATAGCAAAATACCACAGACTGCATAGTTTACAAATAATAGAAATGTATTGCCCACAGGTCTGGAGGGAGGGAAGTCCAAGGTCAAGGCACCCACAGATCTGGTGTCTGGTGAGGGTCCACTCTCTGATCCAAGACAGTACCTTGTCGCTGCATCCTCCAGAAGGGACAAATGCTGTGTCCTTGCATGGAGGGCCAGGCAGCCAAGGCCCTCTTTTATGGGGAATTAGTCCCATTCATGGGACAAAACCCTCAAGACAATCACTTACTTCCCCAAAGTCCCCACCTTTTACCACCACTACAACAGGGATGAGGTTTCAACATGAATTTTGTAGGGACACAAACATTCAGACCACAACATTCAGACAAGAAAAGAAATTACCCTGCAACGTCTTCCTCCAGGGAAACTAAGCCAGCACTTTATGATGTTTTAACCATGTTGTATCACTAACATCTATCTGTCTGTGAACAAGTAAATACTAAATGAGCCGGGTTTGTGCCTAAGGACTTGGCTGACAGAGGTTGCTATGTATGAAATAACAGCGAACCTTCACGTGCCTGGCACTTGCTTAGTGCCTTATGTATGTTAACTCATTAAAACTACATGGTAGGGCTGGGCGCAGTGGCTCATGCCTGTAATCCCAGCACTGTGAGAGGTCGAGGCAAATGGATCACAAGGTCAAGAGATGGAGACCATCCTGGCCAACATGGTGAAACCCTGTCTCTACTAAAAATACAAAGATTAGCCGGGTGTGTTGGCAGATGCCTGTAGTCCCAGCTACTTGGGAGGCTGAGACAGGAGAATTGCTTGAACCTGGGAGGCGGAGGATGCAGTGAGCTGAGATTGCGCCACTGCACTCCAGCCTGGTGACAGAGGAAGACTCCATCTCAAAAAAACAAAACTACATGGCAATCATCAAAGTCACCTTGAGGCAGGCATCTTTGTTATCCCCACTTTACAGAGAGACACAGTTTACAAAGTGAGGCACAGAGAGGTTAGCAGAGCCAGAAAGCAGTAGAGCAGGGACTGTAGTCCACGGAGTTGGGACTTCATGCCCTTGACCATTTCACCATCTGTTTAAGAAAGGGCCCTGGAGGTGGGAAAGGCCATACGCTTCTCCTCTAGAGCAAGGAGTGTGCTCAATGTCAATGTCAACTCGGTTTTCAGCATCAGCAAATCCTAAAGCTTCTACCAGGGTTACTTGGGGAGCTCAGCCATCCAAACCCTACCCACACCCAGATGCAAGGGTACTAAGCCCCAGCCTTGGCAGCAGAAACCAGCAGGAGTGTATCCTCAGAACTGGGGATGGACCACCTGAGGGCCCTTTCCCTTTGCCCCCTCTGCCAGCCCCACCCAGCCCCTGACCCAGCTGCCAAGACCCTGCCTCCCTCCCCTCTGCACCTGGCTGCCCCTGGCAGGCAGCCCCAGACCCCTCACAGAGGATGAGCCTCCCCCAGCTCTGAGCAGCTTCCAAGGCCTTGCTGGCACCCGGCAGACATCTTCTGGGCACCATGTGCCACCCCACCAGGCCTGGTGTGCCAGCAGTTCCGCGTTAGGTTGATGGCCCCACACAGCCCATGGAGCTGCTATTTTTAATTTAATTGGAGAGTCAGAGGAGAGAGATGGTACCCAACCAGGGAGTTTTAAAAGCTTTGGGGTGGGGGAGGGGAGAGAGAAAGTGAAGAAAAGTTCGTAATTATACACCAGGCAGCCAGATTTGATGCTTGAACAGAAAGGTTAAATGTTACATTCAGAATGAAATGAGGAAAAGGGTTCTGATGACAGTTGCCCAGAGCTAAATAAGGAAAGAAAATGCCCCTTGCCTGTCTCCTCTCCAGGCTCTCCTTTTCCTTGTCCTCATTGCTAAGTTTCCCTACTTCTGCCTTTTAAGGCTCAGGTGTGTACAAATAAAGGGGTTTCAAGTGTAAAGACTGCTGCCCAGGGTGCCGACGCCTCGATGGCTACCCAAAAGCAGCTTTCACACAAACCTGGAAAAATCACACATCTGCATCTCAAGGCAAGGGAATCAATAAGGCCCAGAAAGCTGAGAAGGCAGCCTGGCACTGTCCCTCCTCTGCCAAGGGACAGACACTGTGGATCAGCTCACGTGGTACCTGTGCACCATCTCTTTCTCTTTTTTCTTTTTTTTTGGTTTTTTTGTTTGTTTGTTTTTTAGATAGATTCTTACTCTGTTGCTAAGGCTGGAGTGTAGTGGCACGATCTCGGCTCACTGCAACCTCTGCTGCCTGGGTTCAAGCAATTCTCCTGCCTCAGCCTCCTGAGTATCTGGGATCACAGGCACCTGCCACCACACCCAGCTAATTTTTGTATTTTTAGTAGAGATGGGGTTTCACCATCTTGGCCAGGCTGGTCTTGAACTTCTGACCTTGTGATCCACCTGCATTGACCTCCCAAAGTGCTGGGATTACAGGTATAAGCCACTACGCCCGGCCTGTGCCACCTCTTTTCTTTCAGCGACCTCCAGATCATGAGCTAAACAGAAGTCTACTGAGTGACAACTTTCTAATAGCTAGTGATAGACCCAGATGAGATACTCTCTTCATGCTCCCTTTTCCTGCAGAGAATATGGGGGTGATGCCTGGAGCTGCCGAAGCCATTTTATGACCACAACCCAACAAGCCTACATGCTGAAGATGGAGAAATGAAAAGACAGAGACCCTGGTGGTATAGATTTGACACTGTTCCCCTGGAGTGTCTACTTGCTACCTGAGACAAATAAATCTGTTTCAGCCACTTTTAGTCTAGTGCTCTAAGAATGCTGAATCCATTCCTAACTCTGACAGATCATGATAAGCTTGAACTTGAACAAGTGCTTAACGTCTCTAATCTTGGGTTTTCTTATTTGTAAGTGGGAGCAAGTATCACTCATTTCACAGTGTGCACATGAGGATTAAATGTGAGTCTGGCTGAGCACGGTGGCTCACACCTGTAATCCCAGCACTCTGGGAGGCCGGGGAAGGCAGATCACAAGGTCAGGAGTTCAAAACCAGCCTGACCAACATGGTGAAAACCCGTTTCTACTGAAAATACAAAAATTAGCAGGGCATAGTGGTGCACACCTGTAATCTGAGCTACTCAGGAGGTTGAGACAGGAGAATTGCTTGAACTCAGGAGGCGGAGGTTGTTGTAGTGAGCCGAGATTGCACCACTGCAGTCCAGTCTAGGTGACAGAATGAGACTCCATCTCAAAAAATGAATAAATAAATAAAATGCTCAGCTAGTGACACGGCCAGCCTGAAACTTGATCTGACGCCAAGTCTGGGGCTTGCACCAGGCTGCTTCTATGTTGGTCTACCTAAGAATTGCTATTCCAGGCCCCCATTATTTTCCCTGGGGACTGCCGATGGTTCAAGTGTGGGGGAGCAAAGTTGTCACTATGAGAACATGGCTCATATGTTCAAAGACAAGGTGAGCTGGACTCTGCCCTCCAAATTCCTCCACTTGCCCTGAGACATCTGAGTTCCTTGAGCTTCAGTCTTCCAAACTACACTTGCTACTCTATTCAGCTCTTAACATTAAGGAGCCAAGAACCCCTTTCAGAAACAGCTAGATAACACTGTGACTGACAGCCCAGGCTGGATTCGAACCCCAGTTCTGGCACTTAACAGAAAACACGTTTTGTTAAATAAATAGTACATTGTGGCTCCTTTCTCTGTATTAGTCCGAGTAAGCAAAACAGTTGCTGTAACAAACAGCCCCACACTCTCAGTGGCTGAACATAGATTCCTCATGCCACAGGCTAGCATTGGTTGGGTTGGAGAGGGGTTTCTGCTCCACCCAGACACTCAGACTCCTTCCATCTGCAGCTCTGCCACCCTCTAAAGTTTACATGTCCTCCTCATGTGACCCATCCCGCAGGCTGTGAAGGGGTATTTTAAAGGTCAGGTGCATGCCAAATGGGCCAGAACTCAGCCACCTGGCCCTACGTAACTGCTGGGAGCATTGCCTCACGGTGTACCATGGAAGGAGAGGATACGGTTACTGATGGTCCCTAGCAATCTCAGCTCAGTACACTCCTTTGAAAGTGGCCATCCCTCCACCTCCAGATCACATGACCTTGTCACACTGGATTCATTTCATTCTTCATTTGTCAGAAATGTGTTTGCTTTTTTATTTCTTTTTTTGAGATGGAGTCTTGTTCTGACACCAGGCTGGAGTGCAGTGGCATTATCTCAGCTCACTGCAACCTCTGCCTTCTGGGTTCAAGTGATTCTCCTTCCTCAGCCTCCCGAGTAGCTGGGACTACAGGCGTGCACCACCACGCCCAACTAATTTTTTGTATTTTTAGTAAAGACGGGGTTTCACCATGTTGGCCAAGATGGTCTCGATCTCCTGATCTTGTGATCCACCCACCTTAGCCTCCCAAAGTGCTGGGATTACAGGTGTGAGCCACCGCACCCAGCCCAAGAAATATGTTTACTTATATACTGTCTACCACAGATCTCACAGGAAGCTGTAAGCTTGAAACCAGAAATCTTGTACGTCTTTCTGACCTCAAGCCCCCAGTGTCCAGCACAGCTCCTAAAACATGGTAGGTACTTGAATATTTGCCAGATATGTACTAAACAAATAAGAAGACAAACTTTAAACAGAATATTGGAACGCCAGGGATGGATGGATAGAATATGGCAATGGAAGAACAGGGGGTCCAGACCCTTGCCTATCCTGCTCAGTGGCAGCCACTGTTCACGGACCCGAGATTCCTCAGAGCCCACCTGGCCGCCACCTGGCTCTCTCACACTTACACTCACTGAGTCTCCCCAAGGGCCCGCCCCCCACCCCATCCATCACAGGAGCCAGCACTATTTCCAAACAAGCTGTTTATTTGCAGATATAAAACAAGATCCAACCAGTGGATCCAAAAGTGGAGGAAGACAGGAAGACTGGTGGCAAGGGTATCCCAGGCTCACCTGCAGCAATGCCTCCCAGGCCAGAAAGGGTCTGTGGGACCAGAAATGTCAACTCTCCCCCATCCCCTAGTCAAAAATAATTGGGACTCCTAGCAGAAGGGTTATCCCACTTAAAACCTACTCAACTAAGAAGAATGAGACAAACCAAGGGAGATGCCCATGAAAAACCAGTGGCTATCAGACATGGAGATGGCAGCCAGCCACTCATACTCCAGTTGCAGGCCACTCTGGAAAAACTGTCCCCTGTAGGGTTTCCAAGGATGACATCTTATCTTTCCCCTTGGGTGGGTCCCACTCTTGCAACAAGATAAAACCTTAAAACCTAAAAAATACCGTCATGCCCCCAGAATTCCAAAGCCAGGTAATCCCACCCCATCTCACTCTACCCCTGCCCAGAACATTTTGCTGAAGTTAATCTACCCATGCCCATCTAACGGGCCCATTCTCAGGAGTGAGCCAGTAGGGTCACACCCTCATACGCTCACCATACTCCTCTCAGGACATCCACTCAGACTGGTAGGTAGAAAGGTGAGCCACCACGGACGCTCCTAGCCAGACATTGAAGTTTCCATTGGAACCCACCCAGACCGTTGCTCTGATGGAGGAGAAATGATCCCACACCAGCTCGCTGAACAGGCGTTTTGCGAACCCGGGATAAAGGGTGTTGCCCCTGCAGGCCATCACGTGGGAGGCCAGGAGGGGGCGCAGGGAGATCTCACAGGACTCCACGGATTCCAGGATGGCCTGTGGGATGCTGGGCCCTGGCTGCTCGAACATCTGTGAGCTGAAGAACATCTCAGGAGCCACCTGCTGCATGGCGGTCAGCTCCACGTGGGAGCCATCTCGGAGCTGATAGGTGTTGCTCTCATTCAAGCCACTCTGCTGGCTCTCGCGAAAGTCCAGGGCCTCCCCCAGATTCTGCGGCACGTAGCACTTGTTCATCTGAGTCACGGCGACCGTCTCCAGCTGAAACACGCTGCGTCTATCGCAATCTTCCTTAAAGAGGCTTTTGAGGAGGTAGGCAGAGAGATCCTGGCCAGCGAACTCCAGCGTCTTGCCGCTGCAGGGCAAGGGGCGGCCCTGGTGGAAAGGCTGCACGCGAGTCAGGCCGTAGCCAGAATCGACCACCACACCCGTCAGGAGGCCAGAGGCATACAGGGACATTTGCACCTGTTCGGCGAGGAGGATGGATGGGACGTGCAGCAACTCAAACAGGATCTGCAACAAGGGAGAAAAAACTCAGTGCCATTTCCCTCAGCCTGCTCAGCCATCAAAGCTGAAGTCAGCACAGACCCATGTCCTCAGGGGACCCTCGGGCTGCCCCAGGATGCTGTGCCCAGAGACGCTGGAGCTCATGCAGCGAGGATAAAGCAGCAGCTCTGGAGGATTAGAAGGGAGCTGGGTTTGCCCTCAGGAGCTTGTCTGCTCGTGGCCGTTCAAAAGACCACTTGGGTGGAGAAGTGAGAAGAGCTCTGTGGCTGCAAGAAACGGTTCTGGGATGCTGGCTGCATGAGCGGCATGGCCACGGGTTACACGCGCAGCCTGAACTGCCGCTTTAGAAGAAGACAGATTAGAAAAGAAACAAGTGCTGGATATCCACCACTGCCTCCAAAAAGTGGAGGAAGACAGACAAGAGAGATAAGAAAGACAGACAAGAAAGAAAGACAGCAGGTAGAAGGAAGAAAAAAGGAAGGAAAGGAAGAAAAGAGAAAAGAAAGAGACAAGATGCCCACTGCCTGGTAGGAAATACCTTATTTTATTCTTTTTTTAAAATAAGAACCTTACAAATGTCAAGACAAACCTGGAATTCTGACATTTAGGGTTTGGTAGAGCCCCTGGGCTGGTTTTCTCCCCCTGCCCCTCACCCCCTGAATCTTTACAAAGCCCCTGTGCTGACCATTCCTCATCTCTGGCTGTGTCTCCAAGGTTCTAATCCCATAGAAGCAGAAAGATCATAACAGTCAACACTTTTGTGGCCCCAGCCACTTACTCACCTCTTCAAGCCCCCACAAGCCCATCCTCCTCCCTCAGTGGAAGGGGGTTCCCCCTATTACCACTCTCAAAAAATTGTTCCCCCACCCAGCCATTTCCCAAATAGCAGCCAAGGTCTTCTTTTTCAAACAGAAAATCAGATATGACTCCCCCATTTACAACTCTCCATTTAAAACTCCCCAGGAACTTCCTCTTCACTTAAAGCAGTGCCTGGCAAGCATTTTCTGTAAAGGGATAGACAGTAAGGGTTGCCAAATCCAGAAAATAAAACTACAGGATGCCCAGTTAAATGTGAATGTCAGATCAACAATAAATAATGTTGTAGCTAAGTGTGCCCCATGCACTATTTGAGATGTGCTTAAATACGAAGGCATTATTTGTCATTTATCTCAAACTCAAGTCGAAGCATCGTTTATTTTACCTAGCAAACCTACATCAGTAAATATTTTGGCCTTTCACTTGATATATGGTCTCAAACCATCTCTGCTGCCACGACTTAACTCAGACGCTGTACTATAAAAGCACACTGCCAAACTGTAAATATCCGAGTTCCTGTTTTGTCTTGATGTTTGGAAAGCATTTAAAAAATAAGAACAATAAGGCTTTGCCTACTAGGCAATGAGCATATTTTCTTTCTTCTTTCCTCCTTCTTTCTGTCATACACAACATATAAACAAATGTGTGTGGCTATGTTCTAATAAAACTTTATTTACAAAATAGGTGGTGGGCCAGAATCGGTTCATTGGGTTGCCAATCCTTGATTTAGAGTAGAATCCAAGCACTCCCCACAGCCTACCAGGCCTGCAAGACTATGCCTCTGCCAACCTCACCATTCTTCTTGCCTCTTGCCACTCTTGCTGCTGAAATCACCACCCTCGAAGAAGCCTTTCCTGATTAGTCTCTTCAAACAGGTTCCCCCTCCCCCTCAGTCCCCCATGATCCTGTTTCATTTTGCGTCTGGAATTCATCGCTACCTGGAACTATTTGTTAACCCCTTCATGGACGCCCTCTGAGGGCCAGAACTTGGGCTATATCAGCATTTATGGAATCCATGCACAAATATCCCACGTCTCTCGGGTAGCCCCCTTTCCACCGAGCACTTCAGCTGTTGTATGTCCATCTGCAGTTGGGGCCTCCATGAGCTCCCTTGCTTAGCGGCATGCCAGGTACTCTGACTAGGCTTTTGGGAAACGTTTGTGGGACAATTTGTTTTGTTTGTTTTTGAGACAGTGCCTTGCTTTGTCTCCCAGGCTGGAGTGCAGTGGCACAATCTCAGCTCACTCTTCTCAATCTGCTGGGTTCAAGCAATCCTCCCACCTCAGACTCCCAGGTAGCTGGGACCACAGGCACACATCACCACACCTGGCTAATTTTTGTAGAGTCGGGATCTCACTATAGTGCCCAGGCTGGTCCTGAACTCATGGGCTCAAGCAATACACCTGCCTGGGCCTCCTAACGTGTTGAGATTATAGGCATGAGACACCACACCCGGTTGGCAGTTTATCTTAAAAAGCAGAATTCCGGGTGCCCAATCAAGTCCAGACATAGCGTCAACTTGTTTTCCGCTCCCAGGTGAGAGCAACCCCCGCAAGGCCTCACCTCCAGGATCTTCTTTCGGTCCGCAGGCTCCCTCAAGGGGGTCTCCGTGACAATCACAGGGGAGATCTCGTGCTCCCGTCTGTGATTCTCCAACACAAATGACCAGAGGTACTGCACGGCATCCCAGTTGACTATGCGGCCCCGCTCTATGGGGTAGCTAAAGGTGTCAGGATTGCAGATGTCGATGCCCAGGCTCACGCGCCTCTGGGCACAGCTGGGGCCAGGGTTCTCCTTGCACGGTAGGTAGTTCACGATGTTCGGGAAGACCATCTGCGGCTCATTCCAGCCGGCCATGCCAGCCTTCAAAAAGCCAGACCCGTGGTCAATGATAACAGTTCTTGCAGCCATGGTGGAGGTGGAGGTGGGTGGGACCTGTGGATGCAAAGGATGCAGTTAGTTGTGCAGACAGCCTAGGCCACTGTAAGCAGCTTCCTCACTCCACCCAACAGTCAAACCTCAGGCTCCCCCTGAAGCTTGTCCACTGTCCCTTTCAAGCCTTTGCATAAGCCATCACCTGTGCCTCGAACACTCTCCCTATCCCAAATTCCCAATCATCCTACCAGGCTCCCTTAACAGTCAATGTCCAGGCAGTGGCACCCACCCCTCTGTCCACTAAGCTTCTCCCTCTGCACTCTGCACACACATCTATCCTACCAGGTGAGCACTTCTGCCCCATGACCCAACTCTGCAAAGGGTTGGATTACTCTTTGCAGACTCAGCAAGAAGCTTGCCACTTGGGAAGTCCTTGTAGACACTGGCTGCCTGATTAGAGGGCACAAGGAACATGAAACATCAGCCTCAGAGCCACCACTTTCAGTAATAACAATGCCATAGCAAGCACAGCAGAAGCAGGCATTGTATTAGCGATCATGGCGGCAGCTCCAGGGACCATTCCTGGAGAACATACCCTCTATCCAGTACTACGAGGAACACTTTCTGCATGTTAGGTTGGACTAGGTAAAACTGCCATTTGTGTCCATGAAAACGGTCAGAGGTCAGCAATTTCACACGGCTTCACCCGACACAGGGACTCATTTAATCTTTACCATGATGTATAAGGCAGGTGATGTCGACTTTACAGATGAAGAAACTGAAGCACAGAGGGGTAAGATTACTTTCCCAGGGGTATGCAACTAGCAAAAACAGAGCTAAGAGTCAAACCCAAACCAGACTGCAAAGGTGATGTCCTGAGCATCAGGCATGAGACGCATCAGCTGTTAAACACTAGCTAAGCATCTAATGCATCACGTAAGGGAGACTATCAGGAAGATTCCATGATTGTGGTTAGTTTCTTCATTGGTAAAGTGGGAGGAACTCCACCCCACCCCCCCTGCTGAAAAGGTAGATATGGTCACTACCTGATATCCAGACTTAATATACAGCTACAGTAGCCAAGATTATGTGGGGGTACTGGTAAAGGGCAGTCAAAGCCGGGCACAGTGGCTCACACCTGTAATCTCAGCACTTTGGGAGGCCTAGGTGGGCAGATCCCCTGCAGTCAGGAGTTCAAGACCAGCCTGGCCAACATGATGAAACTCCATCTCTACTAAAAATATAAAAATTAGCTGGGCGTGGTGGTGCACACCTATAATCCCAGCTACTGGGGAGGCTGAGGCACGAGAATTGCTTGAACCTGGGAGGCAGATGTTGCAGTGAGCCAAGATTGCGCCACTGTACTCCAGACTGGGCACTGACATCAAGACTCCATCTCAAAAAAAAAAAAAAAAAAAAAAAAGATAGTCACATTGATCCATAGAACAGCAAGTCCAGAAATAGACACCCACACACAAAAAGGGGTCATTTGATCTTTGACAAGGTCGAAAAATAATTAAATGGAGAAAGGACAGTCTTTACAACAAATAGCAAAGAACAACTGGACATCTATACACCAAAAACAGAACCTGAGCCCATACCTCATGCCTTATAAAAAAGTTAACTTAAAATGGATCATAGAACTAGAGGTAAAACCTGAAACTGTAACACTTCTACAACAACACCTACTAGAAAATCGTGAAGGCAAAGTTTCCTTAGATAGAACATCAAAAGCCTGACCTGTAAAAGAACAAGTTGATAAACTGGACTTCATGAAATTTAGGAACTTTCATCCTTCCAAAGACACTATTTACTATAAAGAGAATGAAAACACAAGCCACAGACTGGGAGAAAATACTTACAAATGCTACATTTAATAAAGAACTCTCAAAACCCATTAATAGGAGAAACAAACCAGTTTTTTTAATGGGCAAAAGCTTTGAAGAGTCACTTCACCAAAGAAGATATACGGATGGTGAACAAGCACGTGAAAAAGTGTTGAGCACCATCACTCATTAGGAAAATGCCAGTTAAAACCACAAGATATTCCTATATACTTACCGATTAGAATGACTGAAATTAAAGACCAGCCTAACCGAGGGCTAACAAGAAAGTGGACAAACTGGAAATTTCATGTACTGCTTCTGCGAATGGAAATGATGCCAGCACTTTGGAAAATGGTGTGGCAGTTTCTTTTCTTTCTTTGTTTTTTCTTGAGATGGAGTTTTGCTCCTGTTGCACTCCAGGCTGGAGTGCAATGGTGCAATCTCAGCTCACCGCAACCTCCACCTCCTGGGTTCAAGTGATTCTTCTGTCTCAGCCTCCCAAGTAGCTGGGATTACAGGCATATGCTACCATGCCCAGTTAATTTTTTTTTTTTTTGGTTATTTTTAGTAGAAACAGAGTTTCTCTGTGTTGGTCAGGCTGGTCTTGAACTCCTGACCTCAGGTGATCCACACACCTCAGCCTCCCAAAGTGCTGGGATTACAGGCGTGAGGCACCGTGCCTGGCCGGTGGTTTCTTAAAAAGTTCAACATATACCTACCATATGACTTGCATTGCCACTCTTAGGTATTTACTCAAGGGAAATGAAAACATATGTTCACATAAAAACTTTTATGCACATGCGTATAGTAGCCTGGTAGCCTTATTCCTAATTGTCAAAAACTAGAAACAACCCAAAAATCCTTCAGCTAGGGAATGGATATACAGATCTCCATTCAGTGGAATACTACCTGGCAACAAAAAGGAAAGAGCAACAGATACACGCCATGACTACGTGCATAAATCTCAAATTCCTGAGGCTGAAAGAAGCCAGACCCCAAAGCCTACAACATACTATATGACTCCATTCCCGTGGCATTCTGGAAAAGGTAAAACTATAAGGCCCAAAATCAGATCAGTGGCCACCAGCAGCCAGAGGTGGTGAGAGGGGATGACCAGAGTGGGCATGGCAGAATTTGGAGCTATGATGGAACTAGGCAATATCTTGTTTGTGGACACACTTGGATGCATTTGTCAAATTCCCACAACTATATTCTTTTTAGAATAAATTTTACTCTAAGTAAAAAACAAAAAAAATTGAGACAGAGTCTCGCTCTTGCACAGGCTGGAGGGCAGTGGCGTGATCACATCTCACTTCAGCCTCAATCTCCTGGAGCTCAAGCAATCCTCCTACCTCAGCATCCTGGGTAGTTGGGACTACAGGTACAAGCCACCCACACCTAGCTAATTCTTGTAGGCAACAGCCTAGGCTGTTCTCAAACTCCTGGGCTCAAGCAATCCACTCACCAAGGTCTTCTAAAGTCTGAGATTACAGAGGTAAGCCATCACATCTGACTCTAGTTTAAAAAAAAAAATTAAGGGAAAAATCCAGTGAGTATGGGAATATTCAATGAAAGATGTAGGAACTTATCTTGCAGAATACAAATTGTCAGAGAGCAGACTGGGTGCCTAGACTGTACTCGGGTGTTTCCCATAAGAGATGCCTCCAGAAAGGCAGTTCAACCCGAAGGCAGCATGCTGGGGCTGTCACTCCCCCAGCTATCTGCTCAGCTTCCATTTCTAAACAGCAGTTATATCTGCCCATCACTATCAAGCATGACAGTCATGGCCTGCCCCTGGCCAGTGGCTCCCTGCTGTCACCAGCTGTGGGGCAGAGAACAGGCTTCTCTGCCTTTAATCAGCACTGGCATAGACCCAGGGAGAGCCAAGAAGGAGCGCTGAGATGGCGCTGTGGTGGCCGGGCCTCCTGCCTGTTCACATAAAAACTTTTATGCACATGCGTATAGTAGCCTGATAGCCTTATTCTTAATTGTCAAAAACTAGAAACAACCCAAAAATCCTTCAGCTAGGGAATGGATATACAGATCTCCAGAAGACTCCAGGTTGGTGGCCCAAGTGACCTGGCCTGGGAGTGTGAGGGTGGGAGGCAGGGGCCATCCTTCCCCAGGCACATGACTGTGAAAGAAAATCTGGATGGCTCCAGGAGCCAGCTTTGAGGACAGAGATATAATCTATATATTCAAAAGCATTTTTACTGAACCACCAAGTCTACAAATCCCCATAAGCACCTAACTAAGTACAAAACCTGTTCTAGGCTAGTGTAATTTCTCCCCTTCTGGAGTTTACATTCGGCTAAGAAAGAACATCCATAAGCACCGAATGTAATGCAGCACCCCTGGGAAGATCAGTCCAGTAGAGAAAAAGGAAACTCGGTAAGGACAGGGAACTGAAGCAGCACAGAGGCACAATGTTATTTAAGCAAGGCAGTCATCAAAGGCCTCTCTCTAGGGTGACATCTGAGCAGAAAAGTGAATGAAATGAGGGAATAAGGCATCTGAATACCTGGAAAAGCATTCCACACCAAAGGAACAGCAAGCACAAAGGCCCTGAGAAAGACAAGATCAGATGTGTCCTAGGATCAGCCAGCAGTCCTGAGTAGCAGGGACACGGTGAGTGGAGGGAGGATAGTGGAGATCTGGGAAGGACCTCGCAGGCCTCTGTGTCATGCTTGCTGATGAGGGAGACCACTGGGGCCTTGATCAGAGGAATGGCATGATCTGACGTCACTTGTGCAAGGATCATTTCTGCCAATAGAAAGATAAACTGCAGAGGGCAAGAGCAGAAGAAAGATTACAGGAGGTGAAAGATGTGGGTGGCCTGCACTAAGGTGGTGGCAAGGAACAGAGTGCAAGGTGGTCAGATTCTGGATATACCTAAGTAAGGCTGACAGACTGAAATATGAGACCAGGAGAAGAATGAAGACACCACAATTTTTAGCCTGAAAATCTAGAAGGATAATGTATCCATTTACTGTGATGGAAAAGACTACGATGGGAAATTTGCTGTCTGGAAGGAAACTAGGAAATTTATTTTGGACATGTTAAGTTGCCTATTATATGTGTGTAAGATGTCTGAGCTAGCAGTGCAATTGGGAGCTCCTAATGGATGGAATTGAAAGTGGCTGAGGCCAGGCACAGTGGCTCATGCCTGTCATCCCAGAACTTTGGGAGGCTGTTGGGAATAAAAGTTTGGCATCACAAAGAAAACGAGCCCTCAAGTAAAGGATTTCTGAGCAAGGCAAATTTACTTTTGCAGAAGGGTGCTGCTCACAGAGCTGGTTGCCACGAGAACACACTGAACACATAACAGAAGAGGTTTTTCTTTCTAACACAGTTTGTCCCTGTTACTGTGTCCCGCCTCCATTGGCTGGAGTTGGACCACACAATTTAAGCTGAACCCGACTGGCTACTTGAAGAGCACAGGGCGGGTAATGAGGAGGGAAGGGCAGTTTCAGCCAGAATAGCTGTTGCAGAGGGATGGGGTAATTCACAAAGTGAGTAGCAGAGGTGGGCTTTGGAGATTAGGATGGCAGAAAAGTTGTTTACTAAAAGTAGGGCAGGGAGGCACAAAGGATAAGGAAGTCTGGCCTTGAAAGTGGAGAACAAAGAACAGGGAACCAAATAAACTAAACCCTTCGAAGAGAAACTTTTTCTTGTGTCTAACAGGCCAAGGTGGGTGGATCACCTGAAGTCAGAAATTTGAGACCAGCCTGACCAACATGGTGAAACCCCATCTCTACTAAAAAATACAAAAATTAGCCAGGTATGGTGGCATGTACCTGTAATCCCAGCTACTCAGGAGGCTGAGGCAGGAGAATTGCTTGAATCCAGGAGGTGGAGTTTGCAGTGAGCCAAGATCATGCCACGGCACTCCAGCCTGGGTGACAGAGTGAGACTCCATCTCAAAAAAAATACAGTGGTTGGGATGGAAGTGATCATGAAGAGATGTAGTGTAGACAAAGATGCATGCCCGAGAGCCTCTATGGTCTAGTATCCAGGCCTTGGGACGACACCAGTAAAGAGGACTGAGTGAGAATGGCCAGGGAGGAAGGCGGGAAACCCAGAGGGAACAGTGTCCCGGGGCCAAGCAGAGAAAATATTTCAAGAAGGGAAGAATCCAATGGGGTGAGAAATTAGGAGGAAGACAAAGGGCCATTTCCATTGGATTTATCAAGTGGAAGTTACCAGTATCCCTGGCTAAAGCATGTCCATTCGAGGGGTGATAAATAGCTTGAAAAGGATGATTCACGAAAGGGTGAGAGGTTGAGAGAGATTCTACCAGACTGGCCCAGGCTCTGCAAAAATGTCACAGCACACACAACAATCAAATGCTAAAGAAGTGTTCAAAATCAAAAGACATGGCAGCCAACACTGTGCACATTTTCTGATTCCAGATCAGAAAAAAAAAAAAAATGCTGTTAAGGAACATTACCACAGGCTTGTGATGCTGACCAGGATGGAGTAAGCCTCTTTCAGCCCTCTTTCCTACTGAGTAGTACTAAAAATTCTGGACAAAATGAAACAAACCAAAAACAAGACAAACAAACAAAAGCTACCTGAGGATATTGAGTAGAAAAAAAAAACAAAAAAACAACCGGCAGACTGAAGAGATGCAAAACTTGGATAAGCAACCTGCAGAGGGGGAGGTTCCTATTTGTTTTATTTTCCTATTTTCTCTCAAACTTTGACCTGAGGCAAGTTTCCAGCACAGCCAAGACTGAGCAAAATCCTGTCTCTCTGGACATAACACCAAGACAAGGGACCTGTGCAACTCAAAGAACTGGAGAAGAATACTAGAGAAATGGGAGCCAGTCAGGGAAAGGATTCCTTAGATTGTACGTATGAATGGGCACAGGTCCCAGCTCACCTATGCATGGCTAGGACACACCCATGGCAGTAGAGCACTGGCCTTTATACTGACCTCACAGCAGAATCACCACCCACAAAGGCAAGACGGAGTTGCAGGTTGCACCTAATGGGGGTGATTGAATGCTAAAATACAACCAAATAAATGTTCTCCATGGGATATTAAAAGAACATAGAGTCTCACAGCATAATGCTCAAATACACACACACACACGCACGTATATATTTTTAGACAGAGTCTCATTCTGTCACCCAGGCTGGAGTGCAGTGGCACGATCTCAGCTCACTGCAACTTCTGCCTCCCGGGTTCAAGCAATTCTCCTGCCTCAGTCTCCCAAGTAGCTGGAATTACAGGTGTTGCCACTACACTTGACTAATTTTTGTATTTTTTTAAAAATAGAAACAGGGTTTCACCGTGTTGGCCAGGCTGGTCTGGAACTCCTGACCTCAGGTGATCAGCCTACCTCAGCCTCCCAAAGTGCTGGGATTAGAGGCATGAGCCACTGCATCTGGCCAATGCTCAAATATTTTTAGCCTGAAAAGCTATTAATATTTTGGGCTGGGCACAGAGGCTCATACCTGTAATCCCAGCACTTTGGGAGGCCAAGGTGGGTGGATTGCTTCAGCTCAGGAGTTTGAGACCAGCCTGGGCAATATGGCAAAATCCCATCTCTCCCAAAAATACAAAAAATTAGCCAGGCATGGTAGGATGCACCTGTGGTCCCAGCTACTCAGGAGGTGGAGGTGGGATGATTGCTTGAGCCCAGGAGGCAGAGGTTGCAGAGAGCTGAGATTGTGCCACTGCACTCCAGCCTAGACAATGGAAGAAAAACCTTGTCTCAAAAAAAAGCTATTAATATTTTGAGTTCTACTGAATAGCATGATGAATATAGTTCATAACAGAGTATTGTACATTGCAAATTTGCTGAGAGAGTGAATTTTGAAAGCTGTCATTACAAATAATGTTAAGGATTGGAGGTAATGGGTGTGTTCACCAGCTTGATTTATTTATTTCACATTG
>PVKV010009772.1:0-79224 GCA_004027835.1 Alouatta palliata | reverse complement strand
AAAAAAAAAAAAAAAAAAAAAAAAAAAAAGACAGCACTTCTCAAATTTTAATGTGTGTATGAATCACCTGGGGAATCAGTTAAACTGGTAAACTGTGATTCCACAGGTCTGGGGCAGGCAGGGTCTGAGTTTCCGAAAGTCTAAAAAGCTTCAGGGCGTTTTCAATGCTGCTGGTCCACGGACTATACTTTGAGCAGCAAGGCTCTACGATACCTTTATATCTGTTTCTGTGCTTGAGTTTACCACCGTACAAACCACGGTCTCCATGAACATTGTATATTAACTTGTCAGTCTGCTACATGGAAAAATCTCCCCTCTTCCAAGCTGCCCAACTGTCTGGTTGATAAAGTGCCAGAGTAGCTCTCTCTCCGTATACAAGGTGGTCAGCAAGGGGCTGCAAGCTGGCAGACCTTGACTGGTTTTTTCACTCAATGGCTCCCACCCTCCACCCCCGGCCCTGTAGGGTTCTGCCTGCATGGCACACGGGTGGCCTTAGGAAGCATCAACCTAAATAACAAACAGGGAGAGGTTCTCTAAAAGAAAAAGATATCAATTCAGGAGTAGGGCACTGCAATGGGAATACGTGTGCTGCAGTAACTCTGTGTGTGTGTGTGTGTGTGTGTGTGTGCAGAGAGGTAAAGAAAGACAAATGTTTTTGAAGGAAAAAATGAGGATTACATAATTGCTTTGAAATAATTATTCTTGGCTACAAAGATCAATAATATCGGTGACATCAGTCTACGCTTGGAAAGGGAGCTGCTGGGCAGATGTCCTTGCAGAAGTATTAAGTTTTTGTGTTGGTAAGGTTGTGATGGTCTTTGTGCAAGGTTGTGGTTTTTGCAGAGTCTTTTGTGACAGTTTTTGTTATCAGGCATCCAAGTGTGAGAATCCCCTCTTCATAACCCTTCTTAGCTCTGTTTTTCAGGGTTTTAAATTTTTATTAATCTTTTTAAAAAAGTTTTAACGTAAGTGGCTTCATTTTGATTCTGACAGCTTTTGCAGAAGTTAGTGTCCCCTTCCTTGACAGCCAGGCTGATATTTTTTTTTATCTACTTTCCACTGGCTACTTACCTTTGCCTCTGTCACCCTTATATGCTCCCTTCTATGCCTCCCTTGAAATGTTTTCTTTTCCTTTCTCTTCTTCAATCTCATTTCTGTTTGGCTTTCTATTGCCTTGGATCTTCCCATCTACAGAGATCCTGTGGTTTTCAGGCTGGAGTTCAAATTTGGGCTCTACTCCATTGTCTATGTGTTTTAAAATAAGCGTTCACTGCTTCTTCTTTTCTGTCTAACAGGATTTTACCTCTGATTTCTATACCCTGGATTGGCAAGATCTAGAAAGCAAGACTCATAGACAGAAGTGGCACTACCACATTGAGGTCTAATCTATAATCTCCCAAAATGATCATATCCTTTGACCTAGTAATTCCACTCTTAGACACTATTAAGAAAACAGGCAGAGACAAGGCAAATATGTTTGTACAAGAATGTTCACTGCAGACTTGTTTATAATACCTATACAAGAAACAAAATTGTCTATGATAAATTGGTGGTTGAGTAAATGATAGTATGTAAAAATGGCAAATATTATGTAGACATTTTAAAAACCATGACTTTGGGCCCAGCATGGTGGCTTACACTTGTAATCCCAGCACTTTGGGAGGCCGAGGTGGGCAGATCACCTGAGGTCCTAGAGTTCAAGACCTCCTTGGCCAACATGGTGAAACCTGTCTCTACTAATACAAAATTAGCCGGGAGTGGTGGTGGCTGTCTGTAATCCCAGTTACTCAGGAGGCTGAGGCAGAAAACTGCTTGAACCCAGGAGGCAGAGTTTGCAGTGAGCTAAGATCATGCCTCTGCACTCCAGCTTGGGTGATGGAGAGATACTCCGTCTCAAAAAAAATAAAACAACAACAAAACCCCCAACACTTTGATGCCTACAGAGCAGGTAAAAATACTCATGAAAGTTACATGAAAGAATATAACTAAACAATGTTGTATATATTAAAATTCCAGTGTTTCAAGAAAAACGTATGCATAGAAAAGAGCAAGCAAGAAACACCCATTAGTTACTAATAGTTTTCTCTGGATGATAGGGCTACAGATGTTATTTTTCATAAATTTTGTATTTCCTATGTTGCCTACAATGAAACTAGATTCCTTTTTTTCAATCAGGAAAAAAAACCTTCATATAAAAACCGTTTATTTATCTCAATTTAATATTAGATCCTAATCATCGATAATTTTAACTCTTGGAATGTTAGGACTGCTCTGAATTCACAATAGAGTTTCCACCAAATACCATAAAACACTACAATGCATAGCTGTAATGAATGCTCCCTTAGCAAAATGTTCACAATAATCACAGTCTTTTTTTTTTTTTTTTGAGACGGAGTCTAGCTCTGTCACCCAGGCTGGAATGCAGTGGTAAAATGTCGGCTCACTGCAACCTCCGCCTCCTGGGTTCAAGCGATTCTCTTGCCTCAGCCTCCTGAGTTGCTGGGATTACAGGCGTGTGCCACCATGCCTGGCTAATTTTTGTATTTTTAGTAGAGATGGGATTTCATCATGATGGTCAGTCTGGTCTTGAACTCCTGACCTCATGATCCGTCTGTCTTAGTTTCCCAAAGTGCTGGAATTACAGGCATGAGCCACAGCACCTGGCCAATAATCAGAATATTTTAAAGACTGAACACAGGCATGATATGTTCTCATCATTCCCCTGAAATACAGTAATCTCTTTTGCCAGGTTTCAACATTCTTTCTCTAGTGACAAATCCATTTAAGATGCAATTCCTCAACTGGCTAGCAAACTAGCTTGACTATTTTGGGCATAATTACAGATAATTAGGCAGCTTCTTAGAGTAATGTGACTTTCCACTTACTGCAAAAAAAGTAATTTGCACTTTCAGTGTGAATCTCTTCTGTCTCTGTATTCTGCAGTATCAACATTTTGCATTTCGCCTATTAGTTAATGCCTGACTAGGAGATGGAGGGCCAGACTAGGGTGATGTCTTGGGAAAGGATTTATTCTGTGAGCACCAGCAGTGGGTGCATCCTCCACTGGAACTGACAGTTACAGTAGTTGCCAGATTGACACCTCCTTGCCCATATGTCTTAGACATTTCCTGGTGAGCTAACAGCTTTAGACAAAAGCAGCTGGGTTCCACACTTTTGAGAGCCCACTCTGACCTCCCTCAAACTATGCTCTTCTCCATGGCACAAAGAGTCCTGAGGACCAAGAGAATGTGCCCAACTAGGTCCACAGGCTCCTTTCTAGATCACACTCTGATGCTCAGGTACCTGGAACCCCAGAATTCACTGTCTAGAGGACAAATAGACCAAGAGGGCACTCAGCCTTCCCTGGACAAAGCCATATCATTTATCCCAAGGTGGGAGGTGGTGGAATTGCTGAATTATTTTCTTAGTATTCCCCTGGAATTTATCAATTTATTATCCATCCAATTCCTTTTTCCATTCATTTTGGCATGCATCTAACCTATTACTTATTAACCCGCTGACCAACCAGTCTATCTATCAACTTATCTATCCATCCATCCATCTATCCATCCATCCATTTTTTTCTACATTAAGTGTTTATGTGCCAGAAACCATATTAGTTGCTGGAAGGAGCAGTGAAAAAGATGTTCTGGCCCCTAACTTGACACCTTCATAGGCCAGTAGGTGAGATGGGTAGACAAATCAACAATTCAAGTGCAAAGTGATGAAAAATGAAAGAAAGGAAAGAGAGGTGAATTTATTTCTCCAAAGGAAGACAAGGATCAGAAAGGGGTCCCCAGATGACACATCTTAAACAAAGAGCATGTTTTGCCAGGAAAAAAAGATAAGGATGGACATTCAGCCTGAGTAAGTACATGAGCAAAGACTAGGAAACATGAAGACACAGGGAGGGTGTTTGGAAGGGTAAGAAACACCATACAGTGAAGCAACCAACATGGGCACTGACACGAGGTGAACCCAAGGCTGAGAAGGCACTAGGAGGTGGGTTGTCACGGTCTAAGAGATATCTATGGCCAAATAACACTTGCTGACTTTGATTATGTAAAGCGGGATTGTAACATGATGAGATTTATATGTTAAAAGAATTTAGCCAGGTGCAGTGGCTCATGCCTGTCATCCCAGCACTGTGGGAGGCTGAGGCGGGTGGATCACTTGAGGTCAGGAGTTCAAGACCAGCTGGCCAACATGGTGAAACCTCATCTCTACTAAAAATACAAAAATTAGCTGAGCATGGTGGTGTGCACCTGTAATCCCAACTACTTGGGAGGCTGACACACTGGAATTGTTTGAACCAGGAAGGAAGAGGTGGCAGGGAGCCAAGATCATGCCAAGGTACTCCTGCCTGATGTCGTCAATGGAGAAAGACTCTGTCTCTAAATGAATGAATGAATGAATGAATGACTTAAGAGGGGCATGAGACAGAGATGGGGGTGGGCTTATTCATCAGAAGACTACTTGAGAGATGCAGATTGGTTTCGGAGAAAGAAGAGAAGGGAGACATGTTAGAGATGTATTCCTGGGGTGGAATATGCAGAACTTGGTGGGGAAGGGAGAGGGAGAAACGTAATGCAACTTAGATTTCTAACTTGGGAAGTTAGGCTTATCATCAGTGAAAAAGGAGAATTCTGGAAGTAAAACAGGCTAAGGAAGGCAGCTTCCAACTCATCCACTGCTTCATCGATTGAACAGATGTTTACCGAATGCCCACAATGTATCAGCAACAAAGGATACAACAGTGAACAAAATAGACATGATCTCTGCCCTCATGGAACTCCCAGTGAGGTTTCACAAGGGAAGCTTTGCTAGGCATTCATCACAGGCTTCGGTATCTTTCCTCTTCCTCATGTGCCCACAGCTGCATCAGCAGGAATCCCCCACCATGCTGCTTTGCGTGCATGCGCCAGTTCTTCCATTATGAACAGAATTTGCCATCGGATTAACTACTTGGCAACTGACCTCCTATCAATCAATTGTCTCCATCATTAAGACGCTGCTGCCACCGACGTTCAATCACCAGATGTCACTGATGGCTCCACGCCACACATTACCTCTGTCACTCCTCACAGGAGGATTAAGACATCACGGCAGACGCTGAAAAGGTTTGCCAGACATGCTGACAACTTCCGTCAGTGCCCCCGGTTGGAAAACGCTTCTTTGGGAGATAGAACCTTTTTAGTTCACCCTGGCTTCAAATCCCTGCTGGACAGCTGACCAAGGGATTCCACAGGTGTTTTGTTTGTCCCTGTCTAATACCTGGGGCTTCACCAATGTTTGAGCATCAAAGCACACAGCCACGCTGGAGAATGTGTTTCCCCTGGGAAAGTGCATCCTGTGGTCTAAGGTTGTGAATTTTGAAGAGTTAGAACAAGTCCTCACCCCTGCACCAGAAGGAAAGAGCATCTTCAACTTTGAGCAGCTGGTGCTAATTAGTGTTTTTGGCTTGGTCAGCCAAATGTGGCAAACTCTGTCTCCTTTCTGCATGAACGATCCAGATTGTATCAGCAAGATGTGTGGGAAAGACCGGCACACATACAGTTAAAACCTCCATCACAGTCCTCCCCTCTCTGTGCTTCTCTCTTTCACCTCCTGCCACCAACAGTTACAAATGCCTTGATTACAGTAATGAGCTTCTGTATTACTCCTGCTTCCACCTCTCCTCTAAAGGATTACAGTGACCGCCTCTTTCTTTAGTTGACAAGTTTTGCTTTGCCAGTCTCTTATTGGAAATTCAATGTGGTCACATTTTCATTAACTTGATTTCTCATGCTGGGCAGAGTTGGTTTTTTTTTTTTTTGAGTGTAGAGAAAAATGATGCAAGAAATAAAGCTATGGGTCCCAGTGCTATGGGAGTGGGGGTGGGGGGGCACTCTGTGCTGGAATATGATCATAAGCCAGTCTTGGGACCCCAGAAGGGGACCCTCAAGGGCACAAGCTGGTGAAGCATATGGCAGCCTGCAACTGGCAGCAGGCAGCCTGGGGCTCACCTTCCCTCCACCACGTTCCCCTTGATACAGGCTGCTCAGCTTGCACACAACTTAATTTGTTCAAAACGCTGATGTGGTACTTTCTTCTAAAACTCCTTTCCTTTCTAGCTGATATTTTACTTTCAAATAGGTGCTTTGCACAAAGGAAGAAAGAGAGGTGGGGTGAAGCAGAGAGAGGTGACCTGGAGAGCGGGCTGTTTTTTGGGAACCACCTCACAGGTGCTCCCATGGGCTCTCCCAGGTGAGATCTAAAGACTCCATCGCAGCTTGTCAGCGTCCTTCCCTGCAAGGCCCTCCAAGAACTTAGCTCCGTTAATGACATGTGAACCGAGGTTCAATGTGGCTCTCACCAGGTCACCTGAGTCTCTTCCTGCTCCTCGGGGCTTTCAGAGCACTCTTGATCCGTCAGAGCGCTGACAAGCACACAGCCACACTGGGAAGGAAATTATGCAGATGAAGAGAATAAATCACAGTTCTTCCTTAGTTTTCTTAAGGAGAAAATGACACACAAGGAAGGAAGTAAAATACTCAAATGAAATTCTATTGAAGCCTTTCTTTTACCCTTGTCTATTTTGCTGTAGTGATGGCAGTAAAACCTTTCTAATGCAAGGACCATAGGTTTTGCTTCAAGGGCAGGAAAGAAAGGGGTGGAATACAGAAAGGTAGCAGGTGGTGAGGTAAGAATTCAGGGTACGGTGGTTGGAAACTCAATTAACAGAGAAAAGGTGGCTTCCTTCTGGGGGACGGTGAAAATTTGGGAAGAAAACAAGCCACCTCCTCACCTGGATGTCTCCAAATGCCTCAGAAATCCATCCTGTGGTCTCCACTGACTCCACATTCCTCCTGTAAAAGAACCTGCCATCCAGAGTCTCAAGATCTCAGAGAATGGCATGACCTTTCACCTTGTTAGCAAGACAAGACCCAAAGGTCACCTCTGACACTGCGTCTCTGATCTTTCTACATCTGAAGCCAGGTTACTCAACCACTGCATTATTGACATTGGGGCCAGATAAAGCTTTGCCGTTGGGGGAGGGGCTGCTCCACGCACTGTAGGATATTTAGCTGTATCCCTGGTCTTTATCTAAGAAATGCCAGTAACACCCTCTTCCCACCAATCTCCCAGCCAGTTGCGACCACCAAAAAATATCTAGATATTTCCTGGTGTTTCTTGGAAGACACAACTGTCCCTGGTTTAAAATCACTAAAACCACTGAGCTAAATAAGCCATCACCAAGGCTTATTGAGTTTGCCTCCAAAATATGTCCTGAATCTGTCTACCTCTCCCCAACCTGGCACCCACAGTGGGTCTAAGTGATCATTCTCTCCCACCTGGACACCTCCTCCTGACAAGCTTTCCATCCCTCTCCTGCCTGCTCCAATCTACCCCGCAGCAAGCAGCTCAGGTGATGATTCCAGACTCAGCTCTGCACGTATCATCTCCCCACTGAAATCTCTCAAAAGATTTCCTGTGCCCTGCAGATACCAAGGAAGATTCCTAGCAGAGCTTACAGAACCCGGACATGGCCTGCCTTGTCTGCTGTCTCATACCATTCCCCTCCCTTAGCAGCTCCAGATGCCCCAGGATAGCTTCTCTAGTACAACACCCTCCTCACTCCTTCACCTATTTCAGCCTTGGACGTCAAGGCTCAACAGTCTCTTCATTCTACCATAAAGACACATGCATGCATATGTCTATTGCAGCACTATTCACTATAGCAAAGACATGGATGCAACCTAAATGCCTGTCAGTTGTAGACTGGATAAAGAAAATGTGGTAAATGTACACTGTGGAATACTATGCAGCAAACTAACCCAGGACTGGAAAACCAAATACTGCATGTTCTCACTAAATGATGAGCTAAGTGATGAGAACGCATGGACACACAAAGGGCAACAACACACGCTGGGGTCTACTTGAGGGTAGATGGTGGGAGGAGGGAGAAGATCACAAAAAATCAATTACTGGATACTAAGTTTAGTAACCAGGTGGCAAAATAATCTGTACACCAAACCCCCGTGGCATGAGTTTACCTATATAACAAATTTGCACATATACCCCTGAACCTAAAATGAAAGTTAAAAGATAGATTAAAACAATCACACTAGTCTCTTATTCAGGGTCCTGCGCTTCCCACATCCTCCTGGTTCCCGGATCACTGCTATGTACTCTTGAGGCCCCATCTGTCTTTCCTTCTTAGCTTTTACCATGCTCCATAATTCCACACTTATCTGTGCCATCATTCGATTAAAGTTTGCCTCTCCCATGAGATGGTTAACATATGCCATCATTCTCCTGGAAGCTTGCGCAGAGCTTGAGGCATCCACCATTACTGAAGAAATGGAACACATGGAGACAGCCTGATGCATTAAAATTCAAGCCAACTGTAGTCCTTGAAGTTGAACTTAGGCTGCTCAGGACTGGAGGTGTCCCTTCCATTTCCTGTTTTTGTTGTGCCTTCATTCATTCATTTCTTCACTTTGCAAGTCTTTTCAGAGCACCTACTGTGTGCCAGATGCAAAGAGATTGGCATTTGAATCTTTCAGACAGACAGACAATGACATCGGGCTGTGGTGCCCTCTGTCTAGTGGCACAGATTGACATCAATCATATAATAATAGCCTAATAAGTACTATGAGAGGGCACTGCTGATCTGCAGATGGCTGGTGTCTTCTCTGAGGTCAAGGAAAGAGCAGCTAACACACCCCTTCCTCTACACCACTGGGTCTCCCCAGACTTCACTACCCAGAGTAGGAGATGAACTTGAGTAAAGATCAGAGACATCGCATAAGACATTAATTACACCAAGACCTCATCAGTCATGGCACCAATTCCAAGATGTTACCTGGCACTTAAATCACATTTCCTAAATGGATTTCCCAAACTTTGTTTCCAAAATGTCTTGAACCCAGAGAAAAAAACAAACAATAGTGATTTTCTTCTTTGAATTAAAAAAAAAAAAAACCCAGTAGCATGGCTAACAAATGCATAACAGGTACAACTGAAAATAAAGTTTTAAATTAAACGAAGCCACCCGAGCCATCACGTGTGGCTGCCTGCTGCTATGCATGAATTCCGGACAAGGTAATGGAGATGCCTAGAGTCTGGAGATGCTAAGAGTGCTGCCCTCAAGGACCTTACAGTCTCTGAGAAGGGAAGGGCTGGTTACATATCTGCCAAGATGTCCCAGGCTCTATACTTGGAGGATGGATGCCTCCCCTCATTATTCAAGTTTTAGCCCAAACATCACACCAGAATGGCTCTTTCTGATCTCCTCATCAAATATCACTCTTCACTCTGCCAATTTCACTCTTTCTCATCACTCCACATTTCCTCAGAGCACTTACCGGTTCTGACCTTCTGAACTTAAGTATTAGCTTATGTTTTACTTCATATTGGTTCCCCAGCTAGAACACAGGCTCTATGCTTTCTTGTTCACTTCCACACCCCATGCTTAGAACAGCACCTGGTAGGTAGTTGTCAATGAATGAATGAATGAATATGCTCAAAGAAAAGAAGCTGTCGATTCTCCCTGGGGAAGCTGAGGGAAGCTGCAGAAAGGAAGTAATATTTGAACAGGGTCTTGAAATAGGAGTTGGAGTTAGCCTGGCAGATAAAGGGTGGGCAGATGAGGAGGGCTTGCTTGATATAAATATTGACATACAAGGAAATAGGGCAGGGAGAGGAACTATATGTAGCCTAAAGGAAGGCAGAGGAGGTCTGGTAGATGGCTAATGGATTAAAATTCACCTACAACCCTTTTCATTAGAAGGATTTTACTTGATCACTGTAACAAAATAGGCAAGGGTAATGGACTGGAGGCTGAGGCCGACTGTGAACAGTCATGAAGTCCTTGCTCGGGCAGTGGACGTTCCCCTCTCTGGACCCTGCAGACACTGAGACTTCTTTAAATATGAGAAAGATGCGGCTGGGTCTGTGATCTGCAAATCCTCCTCTGGTGGCCCAATAGAATGAAGCTGCTTACGGTGAAAATTAACGAGTCTTCCCCCGGAGAGAGGAATACAGTTTGTAAATACCTAATTTAGCACATCCACAATTCTTTTCCTTCTTCATTAACATCAGAAATCTTAAAAAGTCCTTAACTCTTGCTGTAAAGTCTTCCTCGTCACTGGGCATGATAGGTGGTACTTGGAGGGTTTCTCAATCTTCCCACCCAAGGGTCATGTGGGATTTAACACTGAACAACTTCTAAGAAGGGCTAAGGAGCTGAAGGACTAATTAAATCCTGGTTGGGTAAAGAACATGAGCTCTAACAGTGGGTTTGTGAGTTACTTTTAAGTACTCCCTGAAGAAGATGAACAGAATAAGAGCTTCATCATTAAGTATGTTTCCAGTAAATGGAATCTTCTAGATGGTTTAGGGAAAGTCTCATTAACTAAGAGAATTACATATCATGCTTATACATTTCTCCTTCTTAATACCTGTGAATGTAATGACTGCTAAGGGGGAGAAGGACTAGTATTTATTGAGCTCATACTGTGGCCAGACATGGCTAAATGTATTTTGTATCTTCTAATCCGAGTAGAAACCCTTTGAACTGTTATAAATCCTCATTTTCAGATGAGGAAACAAAGACAGTAAGGGTTAAATCCCTTGCCCAGGACCATGCAGCTACAGAGACTTACAATGATTCCACTCATAATTCTTTGACTTTGCAATAGTGTGAAAGCAATACACAGTCTATGGAGACCATACTTCAAATTTTGAATTCCAGTCTTTTTCTGGGTTAGCAATACGTGGTGCCACATCCTCTTGTGATGCCGGAATGAATCACCTCACAAAGTGCCTATTTTATAATGAAGTGTTGAATAGCTCATGTGATCTGCTGACTACTGTACTCGAAGTGTTCTGAGTATGTTTAAGGTAGGGTAGCCTAAGCTATGGTGTTCAGCAGGTTATGTGCATTCAATACATTTTTGACTTAATTTTCAACTTATGATGGGTTTGTCAGGTCATAAACCCACTGTAAGTTAAGGAGCATCTATAGGAAATGGCAGAGTAGGGGTCTGAACTGAAGTATAAACCCAGACTATACAGAGATTAAAATCACAGACTCAACAGTCCTATGCACTGGTTTTATTTATGAGTTTAACACTCTTCCCTATATGACACTGGGTGAACTACTCAGTCTCAGTGCTGGAGACTCCTCTTCTGCAATGTGAGGACTGTAATAGTTCTCACCTGAGAGACACTGCTAGTGGGAGCATCATCTCACATTCAGTGAGAGGGCGTGCTGGAAGCATGGTGCACAGAGTCTACCATCCAGTAACCACTGGGTGCAGTTCACTTTCTCACACTGCAGTAGTGACCGAAGATCCCACTTCTCTCTGATCCAAACAGCGGGATACGGAATGAAAAAGCTGTGTTCTCCCTGGCACTCCTGCTATGGGCCACATCAAGTGTCACTGATGGGCTGGCTCAGAAGTCATGATCTTGCCCATGGAGGCAACTTCATGTCCACCTTGTCTTTGCTTAGGTCAGGGTTTCTCTGTGCTGGCACTGCTGACATTTGGGGCTGGAGATTCTCTGTGGTGTGGGGACCTGTGTTATGCACTGTAGGATGCTCAGCAGCACCCCTGGCCACTGCCCATTAGATGCCAGCAGCATAACCCCTGTTCCCAGCTGGGGAATGGGAACACACCCTGTTCCCATTAGAGGCAACCAAAACACGTCTCTAATGCCTGTCCCCGAGGAGCACAATCACCCCAAGTTGAGGACCACTGACTTAGGTGAAAATTAACAGTGATTTATGAAGCTAAAAAGATCAAGCTAGAGGTTGCCAGGATTCAAAGAGAGAGATCTCCTTTACTGGAATAGTTCACAGCACTTGCTAAATAGAGATGAATTCTCGCTGGGGAATCAAGGCAAAGCAAGCCACAAATTATCATAGTCAGTTAGCACCTCAAATGCCTGCTACCAAATCTACAGTGTTTTGTAGATTGTTAATTTCCTGTTAAAGGAGCCATGTCATTTAATCAGCATTCTGTCACTGGTCTCCATAAGGTAGAATAAAAGCATGAAGACCCAGTAAGGTTATTTTTAAAGTTTTTAATGAGGAGTGACAGCTATGTTCAGTCACCCAACATTTATTGAGCGTTTGCTATATGAAATGTCACACATTAAGTCTCTGGCAACATCAGGAAAATATCGAAGTCTTTTATGCAGGCCAAATTGCTGTGTGGAATGAATATTAATTAACTCAACTTATAGTTACTTAAAACAGACCACTTTCCAAGTTCCAAGCTAGAGTCTGGGTAGGATGCACTGAAAGAAATGAATGCTGTCTTTGCACTCCTGTAGCTCACAGCAAAGTGGCCATTCTGAAGGTGGGGTTCCTGGACCACTAGCATCAGCATCACTTTGTGTTGTAAGTGGAATTATGTCTGCCTAAAAAGCTTATGTTGATTGTCTTAGCCCTTAATACCTCAGAATGTGACTTTATTTGAAAGTGAGGTCTTTGTAGAGGTAAACAAGATAAAATGAGGTCATCAGCAGGGGCCCTAACCCAGGATGCTAGCTGTTCTTATAAAAAGGAGAAATTAGGACACGGAGATGGACATTTACACAAGGACAGCAAAGTGAAGACACACAGGGAGACGGGCATGTAAAGACAGAGGACTGGAGCAGTGGATGCCTCTCTAAGCCAAAGAGCTCCAAGGGTTGCTGGCAAACATCAGAAGCTGGGAGAGGCAAGGAAAGATTCGCCCCAGATCAGCTGCCAGAGCACGGCTTTGCCAACACCTTGATTTCCGACTTCTGGCTTCCAGAACTGTGGGGGAATACATTCCTGCTGTTGTAGGCCACTTTCTTATGACAGCCCTTGCAAATGAATGCACCTGGGAACTTGGGAGAAATGCACATGATTGGTTTTTCATGGTGGCTCGTGCTTGAAATCCCAGCACTTTGGGAGGCTAAGGCAGGCGGATCACCTGAGGTCAGGAGTTCGTAGACCAGCCTGCTCAATATGGTAAAACCCTGTTTCTTCTAAAAAATGCAAAAAAAAAAAAAAAAAAAAAAATTAACCTGTGTGGTGGCGCACGCCTGTAGTCTCAGCTAATTGGGAGGCTGAGGCAGGAGAACTGCTTGAACCCAGGAGGCGGAGGTTTGCAGTAAGCCGAAATCACGCCACTACATTCCAACCTGGGTGACAGAATGAGACTCCATCTCAAAAAAAAAAAAAAAAAAAAAAAAAAGGAAAAAAACCCATCCATGATTGGTCCTTATGCCAGGCCTACTGAATCAGGCACTCTGGTGATAGGACCCAGAAATCTGTGTCGTAACATGCACCCAACCCCCAGGGGGTTCCCATGCAGGCTAATGTTTGAGAACTACTGAGATAGAGCAGTGGTTTGCAATCCTGGCTGCACATTAGAATCATCTGGAAAGCCTCAAAACAAAAACAAAAACAAAAACAAAAACAGATAATATAGGAATTCCGATAGGGTGATCCTAACGTGAAACCAGCACTGAGAACTACTGGTCTAGAATGATGTCTTTCAAATATTAGTATGTGTAGCTCAGCAGAAATGGCCTCACCTGGGAATCTTGTTAAAATGCAGATTCCAGTTCAATCAAGCTAGTGTGAGGCCTGAGGCTCTGCATTTCTAGCAAGCTCTGGGGTGATGCCATGGTGGCCCATGGCCTACACTGTATAAAGCAAGGGTCAGATAACACTAACACATTAATACTAACAGCAATAACAGCTAGTATTTATTGACTGTCTTCCAAATGCCAGACACTTGCTGGGGAATGGGTACAATGATGGATAAGAAAGACACAGCCTCTGTCTCATGGGGCTTGCATTGTAAAGCTGTGATTAAAGTTCTCTCTAGGGCTCTGTGCATTTTCAAAGGAGAACAAGACCTTACCTTACCCATGAAGAAATCTGATATGATAGAGCAGAGTCTTACATGACACAGAGCCACAGTAACTGCTGCAACAAATAAACCACCATTTTTCAAGAGCTTAACAACCAACCATAAATTTCTTCTACTTTGCTCAATGTCATGGGGGAGTGAGGGATTCAGGTCCTTCCATCCTGGGCTATGCCTTCCTCTAGGTCTTTGGAGTCTTCAGTTCAGCTGGTGGATGGGGAAAGAAGGTGAGGAGACACAGGAGTGGTCTGATGACTTTTACCAAATTCTACTGCCTCCGTTACCTGGCCCTGCCTAAGTGCAAGGAACATTGGAAAATTAAATCTAGCTATGGCCACATGATCTCTGCCACATGCCTCAAAGGATGATTAAGTTTGGTCAGGCAAAGAAGAGAGGAACTAGCAGAAATGGGAGTGACTGAGGACATGCAATGAACGTTTGGTAAAGGATAATAAAGTAACCAAATTTCCATAGCTTCTCTGGTTACCGTTTTCTTTATAAGAACAATTAGGATAATTCATTTAGATTTTCAATGCCTCAATAGTATGACATGTTAAAGCCTTTCTAAGGAAGAGTGTTGGTCAGCTTCCTAACACTCAAAAGACAACAGGGTTAGATGCATCTAGATTTCTTCCCAACATCTTTGCTCACCACTGGGCACTAATGTAGGCCAGAGGCTGGAGCTGACAGCTGGGCTGAGAGTCTGAGACAAGACTGCCACATGACCTGGGAACTGAGCAGGAGTGAACATGAAGATTCCAACCAGGAGACATCAAGATGATCCCAAGACAATTTCTGCATCTTTTCACCCTGGGCTCTGCAGTCACCTTTACCAAACAAATTGGCATAATGGATATAAAAATATTTTATTGACAATCTGCTGGGTATGGTGGCTCATGCCTGTAATCCCAGCACTTTGGGAGGCTGAGGTAGGTAGACCACGAGGTCAGGAGTTTGAGACCATCCTGACCAGCATGGTGAAACCCCGTTTCTACTAAAAATACAAAAATTAGCTGAGTGTGGTCATGGGTGCCTGTAATCCCTGCTTGGGAGGCTGAGGCAGGAGAATGGCTTGAACCCAGGAGGCAGAGATTGCAGTGACTGGAGATCTTGCCACTGCACTTCAGCCCGGCAACAGAGTGAGACTCAGTCTCTAAAAAATATATATGTAAATTTTATTGACAATAACATAAAGAATTTTAAAATTCAGTCTTGTCCAGGACAAACCATGTAAATTCGCAGAGATTCAGAAGCTAGAGAATTCTATCCAAAGTCAAAGAAAGAGTTCCACAAATGGAATGTCAGGGAATTATATGAAAGATATCCAAATCACACCCAAATTCTCCCTTGGGGAGATATCCCTAACAGATGATGCCCAGTTTCTGACTGTCAGAGCCCTTCTTCAAATAATTAGCTAAAATGCTTCTGTCTAGAACCGTTCCTCCTCTGGGGCCACACAGAGTGACTAAGTTTAATCTATTTGCATGACCTTGGGCAAGGTACTTCACCTTTCTGCTGCAGTTGCTTCATCTGTAAAATGGGAATAATTATAGTAACTCTTTCATAAAGTTCCTGTGAGAACTATGTGAGTGACTATGTGACACACAGAAAATGCTCTGAAAATATCAGCTAGAATTATCATTAGCACTGTTAACAACACTTCAAAAAACGGCTCTCACGCTCACCTCTGTGCCATCTCCTGTCACGTTTCTCCTCTTTCAATGTTTCAGTTTTCCTTTTCTGCAAGTTCCCAGCCTTTCACTTTCCCGTGGAGCAGCCTTTCTTGAATTGTGTTCTAAGGCAGGAGTCTCCAACCCCCAGGCTGCAGACCAGTGCCAGACCATGGCTTGTTAGGAACCCAGTCGCACAATGGGAGGTGAACGGCAGGTGAGTGAGCATGACTGCCTGAGCTCCGCCTCCTAATCAGCGGTGGCATTAGATTCTCACAGAAGCATAAACCCTACTGTGAACTGCACACACCAGGGATCTAGGTGGCATGCTCCTTATGAGAATCTAACTAATGACTGATGATCTGAAGTGGAATAGTTTCATCCTGAAACCATCCCCGACACCCTGGTCCATGGAAAAATTGACTTCCACAAAACTGGTTCCTGGTGCCAAGCAAGACTGGGGACTGATGTTCTAAGGTTACTAGGTCCTCAAGATGTTAGTAGAAGTTTCTTTAAAATCAAAGTTTTGAAGACACTTCGTATACCAGATGACTCCCTCCAAGATTTTAACACAAGTTCTGAAAAATCCTTAGAGTGGACAATTGTTTATATGGGTTGAGGTGTGTGCACTGGTGGTTGAAATGCAGACTGGCATGTTATTTGTGAAGGATGATTAATCATTAACATAATATTTTACAAAATTTTATATTAATAACCTTTCAACCAGGAGTTCTACTTCTAGGATAAATACTTATACATGAGTTATTCCAGTTTAATATGTCTTTAAAGACAGATTATGCATTCTAACTGGACAAGTACTCCTTCCAACCCTGTCTCATCTGCTAATATGAGAGTTATGTCTTTCCTTCTGTGCTTACATCCAAATCACTGATAAAAATGATCACAAGAGCTACTAAGTTGATGCCCATCTACCCTTTTCTTCCATGGCTCTACCACACTTCCTCAACTCACCCAACAAGGATATCCTATTATTTTAGGATTACATTCCTTCTTGCAAATATTCTTCCAAGTTTCACTCTACATTTTGGGTATACATTTAGAAATAACCACCTGGGTGAAATCTCATAAAAGTCAGTTCGATTCAGACTGCATTTTTTTCCCTCTACTAGATCAACAAATTGTTGGTCTGTCTTAACTGGTCATTTCTGGCTCAAGATTTGGATTGATCATCTATGGAGATGAGTAGAGTGTAACTGCTTCGGGTGACAATGATGACTAACGCTTGGAAAACTGTGCAAACCAAAATAAATTTGAAAAGAAATAACCTAAACATACCCAGAAATAAATGTATTTGTGCACGATCCAAGCAACAAGAGGCAGAGCTTCCCAAGTCCTCTTCTAATCTGTATAAATGTTTTTTCCTGAGCCACTTGGCACATTTCCATTATGGTCTTCTGAATATGTATAGACACAGCAGGTAATTTAAGATTGCTGCAAGTGTCTGGCAAAAACATAGCGCATGTTCAACTTGTTTAGGAAACATCTTAATGACAGGCAAAGCAATTTATAGAGGACATATTTTTATAGCACAGTAACATCAACATTTATTATTTGGGCCATAACTGGGAAAGAAAACAGACTTCCCCCATTTAGACAACAAAATTAAATTCCTGGGAAGGCAATAGAGAAATAGGCACAATCTTGAATACACTTATGGTATAAAACAATATTCTTTTAGAAATATGGTAGAAAACATGGGAAGAATGGTATAATGGCCTGATCAGATATTCCAAATATTTTATTCAAGAGTACAATTCCTTCCAAGGGGCTAAAATTTGATAGCCATCTATCTAATACAGATTTATTTCTCTCCATAGAATGCCACTATATTAGGTAATAACTATATGTAGCTATTCTTTGCAACTCATTTTTTTCCTGTAGAACTAATAATGTCTAAGAAACTTCTATGCTAGAACCAACGTGGTAGTCCCCTAGCAGGCATTTTTCTGATCTCCTTCTCCATCTCCCCTTAACATTCAAACCAGAATCATCTGAAGGATCTGAGAAGTCCTGCAGGAATGAAATCTTTAGATCAGCCAGAGCATGGGCAAATGGTTCCTTTTTCTTTTCTATCTCCCTCATATTCCAATTCCCAATAATTAAACAATCGTATAGCTACCAAATTCAGAATTGAATACATTATACATTCAGGTCTTTTTGATAAGGAAGAATCCAAGTAAATTATTCAAGTCAAATGAAGTGCATTTCACCTTTTGGTTTCAGCCTAAAGTTCTACACAGGGATTGCCAAGGAAAAAAACACAGCGGAAGAAATCATCTTGCATAAATCAGCCGATTCATTGTCCCAGTTGGCTCGGGAAAGTCATGCAAAATCGCTCTTTGGTTTTATCTACTTGCTCAACAAACACTTATTCTGTACCCTCTTTGTAGACAGACATCCTGCTGGGCCTTTGAGACATATCAGATGAAATGCCTACTCCAAATCTGTGGTTTCTATGTATTTCAACTTGATTTCAATTAAGTCATCACTTCTGCAAGTCATTCTTGTTGCTCGAATACCCACAGCTGCCATTCAAAAATGTTTGTACATTCTTAAAATTCTGCCTTTGTCCTAAATACACTCCTTTTCAGCAAATGAGCCAGGCTTCTGCTTTACTGTGAAGATTAAAGACCTGTGGCATGAGTTACCTCCACCCCCAACATACCCATTTCAATTTCGGATTGTGCCAGTCAAGAAATGCTGGTGTTATCTTGGCTACCTGACCCTCCATTACCCCTTCTGTTCAGTTGATCACTAGTGTTGTTGATTTTCTTTCCTAAACAGCCTTCTCTCCATCTCCACCACCTAATTGCCATCTCTCGTTTGGACCAATGTGGTAGTCCCCTAGTGGGCATTTTTCTGATCTTCTTCTCCATCTCCCCTCAACACTCAAACCAGAACCATCTTTCCAAAAATGCATCTCTGTATATATCTGCATATAACAATATACCTTAAGGATTTCCCGTTTCCGTTAGGATAAAGACAAAATCCATCAGCCTGTTCTACAAGGTTCTATGGCATTCCACTCCTGGTGGCCTCTCCAGCACTCACTGGTCATAGGACCTTTGCTCACCCTCTTCTCTCTCCCTATGACGTTCTTTTTACCCCTTCTTTCTCAGTTAATACCACCTCACCCTCTTGATTCACCCCAAGGATCACTTCCACAAGGAGACCGTCCATGACTTTCTTGGCCAGGTCAACTCAACCCACCAAAGACTCTGTTTGAACATGGTTATCTTCCTCTTAACTTGTACTATCTTGGTTTGTATGCTTTTTTTGCCTAATGTTGGTCCCCACAACTAGATTGTAAGCTCTATGAAGACAATGCTTGTTAGTTTTTACTCATTTTCCCCCCATAGCAGCTACCATAGTTATAGCTCACAGTATATATTCAGTAGCTATAATGGAAAGGATTTCTCAATGCCTCATAATGCCAAATGCCATATGCCATCCATAGCTGCTCCTGGGTGTTTGTGCAAATGCTGTCCTGGGTGAATTGGTCAATGGCTACTCTAGAGAGAGGAGGGCCAAAGCCAGGATGGTCATTTCTGTGTGTGTTGATGGGGTTTTTGTTGTTGCTGCTTATTTCTTTTTTCTTTCTTTTCTTCTTTTTTTAGCCGCTCCAAATACTTCCTCTGTGTCAAGCACTGTCCTAAGCAATTTGCTTATACTCATTCATTTAATCCTCATGACACTAAAAAAATGAACGTTATCAGATCTCTATTTTACTGTTGGGGAAAATGAGGCCTAAATGTTAATTACCTTGTCCAGGATTGCACAGTTGGCTCAGCATTTCATTCCCAGCACATGCACAACATCTGTCCCATGTTGAGAGCTCAATTCGCACTTGTGGAATGAATGAATGAAGTAGCAAAGCAAAGCTGGTCTGCTGTAAACCACTGATGCCCAAACACTTTTTGAGTCTGTTCTCTTCTTTTGGTCCTCACTGTCACACAGCGACCTTTACCTTGGCCAACTCTCACCAGAACTATCAAAATAGCTTCCTAACTTCTTTGGAATCCACAATTATTTCTGTCTACTTTGCCTACCTACCATGTGGCCACAGCATCTACTAAAATGCCAATCAAATAATCACTCCTTTTCTTGACTAAAATGCCAACCAAATTATCATTCCTTCTCTTGAGATTCTTTAGTGGGAACTCTTTGCGCTTCAGATGCTGACCCAAGTCCTTAATTTGGCCAATAAAAACCTGTGTCTCTTTTCAGCCGTGCATCTTTTTTGTTCCTGCACATACCAGGCTATCTCCTGCCCCAGGGCCTCTGCGCATGCTGTGCCCTCTGGCTGGAGCACCTCTTACACTCTGGTCTCCCAGTTAACTCTTAATGAACCTTCAGTCCACAGTGTATGTGGTAGAAACTGAATAAGAACCCCAACAATATCCAGATCCTAAGAATTCCCAAGACCTGTGAGTGTTACCTCACATAGCAAAAGAGACTCTGCAGATATGATTAAACTAATGACTTCAACCACATCCAAATTCCACCTGGTCTGTTGCCTTCTTCAGACTGTCCTTGATGTTGACATTTGTGCTCTAATGAATTTGTGTAAAGAAAAAAAATCCTCGATCATTATTAATAAAATCATGGCGTTGGTGAGCCAATTTCATGTGTGTATGTGCACTGCTAATTCACATTTAAATAAGCACAACTATTTGCAAATGCATGCTCATAGCAGCACTGTTCATAGGAGCCAGGAAGTAGAGGCAGCTCAAACATCTGTCAATGAAAAGACAGGCCAACAAAATGTGGCCTATTCATACAGTGGAATATTACTCAGCCATGAAAAGTGCTGACCTATGCTACAGCATGGATCAGCAAACACTACGATGTATCTCACAAACACGGTGCTAAGTGACAGAAGCCAATTGCAAAAGGCCACAAAAGATAGACATCACTTGAGTCAAGCCATGTACATTAATTTAACATAGGTGCTGCCCAGGAAGAGGAGGTGCTACCACGGAGGTAGCGGTTGTAACATTTAACTGCTTATTAGATGTCAGATATGATAGCAAGAACTTTACCTGAAGAAGGTTTTTATTTATTTATTTATTTATTTATTTAGACGGAGTCTTACTCTGTCACCCAGGCTGGAGTGCAGTGGTATGATCTTGGCTCGCTGCAACCTCTGCCTTCTGGGTTCAAGCCATTCTCCGGCCTCAGCCTCCCCAGTAGTTGTGATTATAGGCATGCACTACCATGCCCAGCTAGTTTTTGTATTTTTAGTAGAGATGGGGTTTCACCATTTTGACCAGGCTAATCTTGAACTCTTGACCTCCTGATCAGCCCCCGCTCTGCCTCCCAAAGTGCTGGGATTACAGGTGTGAGCCACCATATTCGGCCTGAAGTAGATTATTTAATGCTTGTAACTGCCCCATGAAAAGACACTGCCAGCGTTTTTCCTTTATTAGGACAGGAAACGGAAAAGTGAGGCGGTCAAAGAACCTAGCCAATGTCACAAAGCTAAAAACTGAAAGAACTGGGATTTGAATCCAGTCTGTGTGAACCCAAAAGTCTGCCTCTGAACCACCAGGCACAAAACACCTTCCTAATGGGCTCCTCTCTGTATATTTCATTTACATGGAGCATCCAGAATAGGTAAATCCTTGGAGACAGAAAGCAGATGGATGGTTACCAAGGGCATGGTGGACGGAGGATGGGGAGTAACGGACTAACAGGTATGGGGTTTTCTTTTTGGGGTGATGAGAATATAGATAGAGGTGGTGCCTTACACAACATTTAGTGCATGCACTAATGTCACTGAATTGTTCACTTTCAAGTGGTTAATTTTTATGTCATGTAAATTTTGCCTTGACAGACAAGTTTAAAAATTTTGCCTTGACAGACAAGTTTAAAAATAAGTCCAACTAGGTTTTTAAAATGGACAATGTGTCAGGTGTGGTGGCTCACGTCTGTAATCCTAGCACTTTGGGAGGCTGAGGTGGGCGGATCACTTGGGGTCAGGAGTTTGAGACTAGTCTGACAAACATGGTGAAACCTAATCTCTACTAAAAATGCAAAAATTAGCCAGGCATGGTGGTGCACCCCTGTAATCCTAGCTACGCAGGAGGCTGAGGCAGGAGAATTACTTGAATTCAGGAGGTGGAGGTTGCAGTGAGCCAAGATGGTGCCACTGCACTCCAGCCTAGGCGACAGACCGAGATTCCATCTTTAAAAAAAAAAAAAACAATAAAAAATTGATAATGTAAATTCTACTTAAATCCTCTCAACTTCCACAACTAAGGAACCCATGGGCCGTGCCATTCCACCACCTCCTCGTCTGGATCCTTACTTCAGTGCCCATGAGCTATTACGAGTGCTGAGGAACCTGCCAACTCTACCGACACAGACCCAACTTCCTGTCTGTCAGCTTCAGGCAGGGACCTGCCACCACAGAGGAGGAGGTGAGGGTGTAGGAGGCACTTCCCATCTTGTCTTTGGGGGGATGCCCTGTAAAAATGACTCACCTCTGGGCATCTCAGTATTTATCTTCAGCTCAGTGGGAGGTTGGGAGTCACATTGACTTGAGATTTTCTGAGCACATTTAAGTGCAATAAACACCAATGTAAAGTGCCGTGACACTGACGGGACGTTTCCTACATTTGCCCTTCTCCAGCCTGACACAAGCTACTGGCATCTGCTGGTCCTCCGGCATAAGAGCGAGTGGAAACAGAGTTGAGCATCTCGCTCTCCTCTCCATGAATAAGAGCAGACGTTGAGGTAGATGCTAATAGGAGCAGGCAGAACAGAACAATAATTGCAATCCTTTTAGCAATGCCTGATGCTCAGCAGACTGACAATTATAGTTAGCTTCTCCTACAGAGCGCTGTGTCACCACGGGTTTGTGTTAGAAACAGCTGGTGGCTGAAGGACTGGAAACTAACAAGCCATGCTGCTCAGATGCAGGGGAGGCCGCTGGCTCTCTCCCATGGCACTGCAGAGTTCCGTCTGCTGGGATGTTGGCACAATGCATGGCTCATAACACACACTGGCAGGGTTCATGTGGCTTAATGGGACAACTGCTCTAGTGCAAAGTGAGAGAGGGAGAGGACCGCTCAAGCCCCGACCAGCATGGCTACTCAGGCAAATGGCCAATGAGTGCTTGTGAAGCACCTACAAGGCACCAGGCATGGTGCAAGCCCCTGCAGAGAGTGCAGAGGATGATACTGACATGGTGAATGTAGAGCTGATAAGCTACTTGGGGAGACAAGCAGCCATTTATTCATTCAGCAAATATTTTTGGAGAACCTACTATGCACCGGCACTGAGCTAGGCACTCTAGATGCAGCAGCAAAGAGCCTGGATGTGGCTTCTAGGAAGTTCACTGTCTCTCCGGGAAGACAAATAGTCATTTATCCAATAACATTTTATTAAGGTCCTCCTATGTTCTAAGCACTGGTTCCAGGTGCTGGGCATTAAACTAATAGTCCCAAGTGCAATAATTATTTTGAAAATGAATTTCAAGGTGCAGTCAGTGTGCACATGCAATGGGGAACTCTTCTAATCTTGGGGTGGGGGTGGTGACAGAAGTCACCTTTGAGCAGTGACTTCCACACTGTATGAGCTTGTACTAGTCTGTTTTCACGCTGTTGATAAAGACATGCCTGATACTGGGCCGTATTCAAAAGAAAGAGGTGTAATGGGCTCACAGTTCCAAGTGGTTGAGGAGCCCTCACAATCATGGTGGAAGGTGAAAGGCACATCTCACATGGCAGCAGGCAAGACAAGAAAGCTTGTGCAGGGAAACTCCCCTTTATAAAACTATCAGCTCTCATGAGCCTTATTCGCTATAACGAGACTAGCATGGGAAAGACCTGGCCCCATGATTCAGTTACCTCTCACCAGGGCCCTTCCACAACACATGGGAACTGTGGGAGCTACAATTCAAAATGAGATTTGAGTGGGGGATACAGCTAAACCATATCAGAGCTTCCTGTGGCTGCCCTATCAAATTACCACAAACTTACTGGCTTAAAACAACACAAAGTTACTCTTTCACATTTCACTGTGCTAAAATTATGGTGGTGGCAGGGCCACAGTCCGGATTCCAAAGGCTCTGGGGGAGAATCCATATTTTGCCCTTTATAGCTTCTAGAGGCTGAATTCCTTTGTTGGCTAGTGGCCTCACATGTCACCTTCTTCCTCTTCTTCAGTCAATACCACTCACCTCCCTCTTATGGGGACATTTGTGATTACATTTAGGGACAACTTAGATAATCCAGGATACCTGGTTGGGAGTCCTCATAATCACGGTGGAAGGTGAAAGGCACATCTCACATGGCAGCAGACAAGAGAAGAGGGCTTGTGCAGGGAAACTCCCCTTTATAAAACTCCCCATCCCTCATCTTGAGATGCTTGACTTAATCACACCGGCAAAGTCCCTGTTTCTGTGTAAGGTAATATAGTCACAGGTGTCAGGATCAGGACACGGTGTCTGGAGGAGCCATCTTTTAGTCTACCACACACGTTTTCCTATTTCTATTACGCTGTGCTGCCTTCAGGTCATGCAAGGCTCTACCAGGAGAAACTGAGGCTGACAGGCTGCATAGATTTATAGAAGGACAGAGACCAAGGATGTAGTTACACGTAAACACACAAAATCAAGATTACAGATATCACCCGAGTCAAGTCATGTACATTGATTTAACATAGGTGCTACCCAGGAAGAGGAGGAGCTGCCTTGGAGGTAGCAGTTGTAACATGTGATTGCTTATTAGATGTCAGACACAACACCAAGAACTTTACCTGAAGAAGATTATTTAATGCTCGTAACTGCCCCATGAAAACACACTGTCAGCATTCCCCTTTTATAGGACAGGAAATAGAGGAGTGGAGACATCAAAGAACCTAGCCAAAGTCACAAAACTAAAACATGAAGGAACTGGTATTTGAATCCAGTCTGTGTGAATCCACAGCTCGGCCTCTGACCCGCCATGCACAGACTGCCTCCCTGACGGGTTTCTCTGTGCCAAGGGACTCTTTACTGGTAAATGTCATTTCAACACAGAGGTAGCAGGTGGCAATCTGGGATTGGCATAGGCTAGTTCATCTTTGTCAGGACTAGCTGAGTGACTTGGGAAAGTCACTGTCCCTCTGTGGACCTCAGTTTTCCATTACAAAATAAGGAAGTTAATGAGATGAATTCTGTAGCCTTGTATGTGTGGTTAAGATGATGGGCAAATTGAAAACAGCTGCTGTGATGGTTGGCGCATGGTTAATGTGAAACCCTGGGTACTGGGTTATAGAAAGAGTAGATTGACAAGGACCATTAATCCTAATAATTGCTTATCAACAACTGAATACAGGGAGAATTGGGATCCTCAAAGACAGTCACAGTGCTGCCAGGAAACAGTGCTCAATTTTGGCTTTCTGTTCTGAGGTCCTGATTCAGTGACTACAATGTGACTTTAGACAGTCAGCTGGAAATGCCATCCAAATGTTTAAGAAGGTGTCTAATACAAGAATCATAAAACTCAGCACAAGGTCAGCTCAATGGTGACTCCATAAAATTCAAGCGATGGAGACCTGCAGAGACTGATTTTACAGTGCACTCAATTTTCTGATATTTCTCAACTGAGAGCTTCACCGTCTTAAGCTTTAATTGGAAGCATTTAACCTATTACAAATTATCATGAACAGCACCAAGCTAAACACCCCCGAAATGCTCATTTCAAATATATGAACCTCTTCAAGGGCCAGCCGGAACAGGTACGCAGAGCCATGGGTTTAGATGGAAGACAGGTGATAATCTTCAGAGAACACGCCTCATGCCCAGCTCAGTGTCTGTATCAGGCAGCCTCTGATGCACTAGATTCTTATCCAGCCCCATTTAACAAGCTCTTGTGCACTCTTACTTAGCTATGACTGTAGTCTCTAATTTCCCTTTATAAGTAATTTTAATGTTATTTTATTATAAATACATATTCAAATAACAGAAATCTAAGAAAAACAAAGCTCCATAATCACCTGAACAAATTTCAATATGTTGACATTTCTTCTCATCTTTTTAAAAATCAGTATCAGTATTGTTTTTTCTTTTTTAAAATTTATATATTATACTTTAAGTTCTAGGGTACATGTACAGAACATGCAGGTTTGTTACATAGGTATACATGTGCCATGGTTAACAGATAAAATTCTATTATGCATAATTTTCCTTTCTGCTTGTATTAGAATCTCTACTTCCATTTATATTACTCAGAAAACAGTAGTACAGATCATCCATGTCTTTTACTATCCTTACAAAATCCGATAAAAAAACACACAGGAAATTTTTATGATTTTTTTTCAAAAAAACTGCATGCACATTTCTTTATGTAAGCTGTGTACATCACTCTGGGCTACTAAATCATAGACATTATCAGATATTTTTTAAAGCCATACAATATTTCCTAGAATGGATATAGTACAGTGTAGCGTGAATGGACATCTAATCTTTTATTTGTACCTACCAAAAACAATGCTTCAATAAACATCCTTATACATCTACACTCAAATATTAAGGTTTTATTATTTTTTAGGCTAGTTTTTAGCAGTAAAATTTCTGGAAAAAAGACAATACCTGTTAATAAGTTTAATACGGGTCATCGGATTAGCTTCTAAGCTGCAAAGCTAGGATTCAAATCCATGTACACTGAACTCCAGAGTCTGACCTCTAACCATAAATACTATGTACTGTTCTTACTTCAGAGAGATCTAACAATGGGGTTTAACTTCTTAAAGCAGCAAGCTTGCCTAAATCTGCAATTTCAAAAGAAAAAAGAAAAAAGACAGGGAGGATCCATGGGGAGGGGGTTTGGGTAGAATGACCTCCATCTTCTCTTCTGATCTGAGATTTTCATACTCCCTAAACCGAATCCACTACGTTTCAGTCAGGTGCGTCAAGCACTTTATATATAACTACCCCATTAGTAACTGAGCAGGACCACTCTTGGGACATTTCTCAAGGTGACTCCTGCTAATTAAACAGTTACATAGCCATGATCCCTTAACCATAATGCATAACAAAGGAAAAAGGCATGGAGACACTGACACAGAACAGTCTCTGTCTTTACTACAACCAATGCTGCACGAGACATGGATTTAGAAATAAGAGCAAAAACAAAAGTGTGTTCAGCACAATAACTCTTTTTTAGTGTATAGTGTTTTAATGCTGTTCATGGCCATTACATTTCAACACTGTCGGCGAATTTAGAGAGAGATGGAGATAGCTGGAGAATTTAGAGATAGATGATCTAATATTTACAGTAGTAAATCCCTTTGGAGGTAAGATTTATGTAATATAGACATGAAGATAAGTGCTCTCCCAAGGGCTCTTAGACGAGCCCACAGGGGACTATTATTATTTCAACACCTGAGAATGACCCTCATGGGAGCTGATGTTTCACTATACACCCCACAGAAGGATAACCAGCCCATCCTGAGGAGGAGATTTCCCCAAGGAGGAGACTTAATGGAAAAATAACTTCGTGTTTGCATTTTTAATTTTGCAGTTTAAAATCTCTCTAAATACACTTTCCCCTTTAAAATGTGATCAACCAAGATTTCCCCATTCTTATTATGGCAAATAGCCAGTTATAGTATTCCTTTTGGAATAGCTGCAGGGATATTACTTAGATTTAAGGGAGAAAGCATGCGTGAAACTGTGATTAAAGCTGAATGTGTTTAGTTATCACTGCTATTAAGAGGATGATTAAAGCGTCTGCGTGAGTTTGGGATATGTAGATGGGGCTAAGTAGGTGTGTCTGTGTGGCCCACTTTTGGCTCGTTGTTGGGCTCTGCAGGAACCTGGATTGTCTAGCCCTGGCCTTCCTGATAAACTCCCTGTGTGCCCTTAAGAAACTCACCGAGCTCATTCGAGAACGATCTGTAAGATTTCTTCTGGGTCTCATATCGTTTGAAGTCTTGTTGGTATTTAAATAACAAATTAACGTTAAAGTGGTACTGAGAACATATAGACTTATTTCTACTTTACAGTCTGACATGGATACCAGTGATCTCAAAAGCCCTTAATTTTATGAATGCCACTGTCACCCGAATGACAACAACCGTAATAGGTGCTGGCATTGATGGGGTTGCTTATTGGTGCCAAGCGCTAGATTGGGTGTTGTCTCAGCATTTGCTTACTGGGTCCTCACGTAGCATCTGGGTCAGTTGTATCTATCATCACTATCTTACAAATGAGGAAGCACAGTCAGGTTGCCCCGGGCTATCCCTGTAATGTCATGCAAATGACTTAGTTGCCCTGGACTGTCTCTATAATGCCATGAGTAGATGTAGTTAAAAAAAAAAATTTACTGGGCATTCTGAGTTTTTTTTTTCCTCCTGTGCTGAGTTAAGGCAGAAGAAAACTCTCTTTGTCTCTGAATTCCCATTCTTAACTTTTTAATTTTTTTTTAATTAAAAAAATGTGGCCCAGACTGGGGTGCAGTGGTGCGATCTTGGCTCACTGCAGCCTCTGCCTCTCGGGTTCAAGTGATTCTCCTGCCTCAGCCTCCTGAGTAGCTGGGATTACAGGTGTGCACCACCACACCCAGGTAATTTTTGTATTTTTAGTAGAGATGGGGTTTCACCATGTTAGCCAGGCTGGTCTCAAACTCCTGACCTCAAAAGATCTGCCTGCCTCAGCCTCCCATAGTGTTGGGATTACAGGTGTGAGCCACTGTGCCTGGACTCAATTCCCATTCTGCCTGCCTGCCTGCTGTAAGACAATTATTGGGATTGCCATCAGTTTCACTATTCCCAAATTGGGGCAAAGGGCTAACGTAAAGAAGGTAAAGAAGAAGATTGTACAGGCTGGGCTGAGGAAGTTAAGAGGTCAGTGTTTAAACAGTGGCAGCAAATTTCATCATTTAGGCCAAGACCACCCAGCCACTGGGCCACCGACCAGAACTAGTCTGTGGCCTGTTAGGAACCGGGCCACACAGCAGGAGGTGAGCAGTGGGCTAGCAAGGAAGCATTATCATCTGAGCTCTGCCTCCTGTCAGATTGGCAGTGGCAGTAGATTCTGACAGGGGTGTGAAACCTACTGTGAACTGCGCATGCAAGGGATCTAGCTTGCATGCTCCTTATGAGAATCTACATAACTAACGCCTGGTGGTCAGGTGAAATAGTTTCATCCCGAAACCATCTCCCTCCAATCCCAGTGGAAAAACTGTCTTCCAAGAAACTGGTTTCTGGTGACAAAAGTTTGGTGATTATTTATTGAGGCTACAACACAAACCTACTTTTGCCCCAGCTTAAGAGCTGGCACTAGGCAGAATAAAGAGGAAATCAAACATACAATCAATCAATAACCACCATCACCACCACCACCACAAACCCGAAACAAAACTTCTGACTCGCATCACTGGCTGACCTTTGAAGGTGGTGGCTGCAGCATTTCCTGGTGTTTTTGGTTCTGCCTTGAATATTACATTTGTTTTATACTGCTACTCAAACCAATTATGATAGCATGGTGTCTTAAACAACACACCTGTACTATTACAGTTCTGTAGATCAGAAGTCCAACACAGGATGCCGGGCTAAGATCTAGGTGTTAGAAGGGCTGTGCTCCTTTCCAGAGGCTCCAAGGGAAACTCCATTTATTTGCTTTTTTCCGGCTTCTTGGGGATGCCCATGTTCCTTGGGTTGTGGCCCCTCCTCTGTTTTCAAAGCCAGCAATGCTGGGTAGAGTCGCTTTTATGCTTCAGTCTCTCCTGTTCTTTTCTTCAGTCCTCACATTTTGTCTGAGCCAGCCAGAAAAAGTTCTTTCCTTTTAAGGACTCAACGGATTAGAGTGGGTCCACCCAGATAACTCAGAATCATGTCTCCCACTCAAGGACCCCTTAATCACATCTGCAACGTCCCTCAGGTAGGCCACATAGTCCCAGCTTCTGGGGGACTAGGGCGTGGACACCTTTGGGAGGACCATTATCCTGCTTACTGTGGATGTGAAGTCAGAACTGAGGTTTGCATGGCAAGGTCTGGGAAAGGAAATGAACTTCAATCTACAAGGGCTTGGCAACAAGCAGGTGCTGCTTGGGATGCCGTCTACCACCAATGTTGCAACCAGGTCAGTATAACGTAGCACTTAAGAATTAGGCTTAGGAGTCCAAGAAACCTGCTACAAATTCTAGCTTCATCACGTTTTAACCATGTGACCTCAGGCAAGTTACAGAACCTCTGTTTGTACTAAAGCTTATTGTATGTTGTTGTTCAGAAGGTTAAATAAGTCGACGTGCATGACATACAGGATCTAGCACAGAGAACGTGCTCAATAAATGCCAGTTGTCAGGAACCTAATGGAAGCTGTCTTAGACTTCAGGTGCCTGATAAATCCAAGTACTATATTCTACTGGCCCCATGGTTGGTTCAAAGGATGGGAATGAGGCACAGATACAGCTGACTGGAGTCTGTCCCTGAGGTTGCTATAAGGGCATTGGGAGAGAGAAGTTTTCATTCCAAGTAAACTGCCATTTGATTCCACTGTGTGTGCATCAGACCAATAACTTCTCCTCACAGAGGAAAAGAATCAGGGCCACTCAAAATTAAGTCTTTTGTCTAAGTTGACACAGCAAGAATCTATCAAGAGAAAATCATTTACCCACTGACCTTCCCATCGCATGCACATGGAGGATTTGCGGCCCATGCAACCCCACTTCCATGATTTCTTCCCTGATCCTCGTGACTTCTCTGTGTTAGATGGTGGCTCCTACTTAAAGAATAATAAACTTGACATTCTCAATGCTACATGTTTGCCAAGACCTCTCAGCTATTAAGAGGGGGTGTTAGGACATGAAATTCATGACTGTCGGTCTGTTTGCTATACAGGCTGGAAGCTCTGGGTGAACTTCCTGCTTCTACAATAGAAAAGAACTCATAATAACGTGGTTATACATCTTTAAATCTGTGTCTGTAAAAACACACTAAATAAGTGTCTACTCCTTCCCCGGGCCTGGCATGAATATATTACTCATGTATACTGCATGCTGATTTATTCTTCTAATAACGCATTATTCATTCTCTTAACCACAAATTCTCTGGGTTGTAATGCAAATCCACAAGCTTCTCTGGGAGAACAAATGTATTGCATGGTAAGGTGAAGACAGATATGATGACATTGCAACTCTTTGTGCCTCCATTTCACTAATTTACACAAATGAAATACCACCCATTTCCTGTGGGTGAACTGCGGGGTAAGTGATTATGAGCTATGAACTAAGAATCTTGGTTGAGAAGTGCAAATTATACTGGGGACATTGGTAGTCCAGGAAGCTCTCCTTTTGGACTGAGGCAGAGAAGATCACTCTTCATTCTACGGTCCTGACATAGGCTCTGAGTGCTTCATCTTTCCCACAACCATGGATACTTCTAGGACCTGTAATGAGGGACTGAAGAGTTTGGAACAGGGTTTGTGGTCATTCTTGCCTACTTTTCCCTGTGTTCAATGTTGTCCTTGCAGCCATGCCACAGGATGGAGAAGATACATAATTCAGGGATGTGCAAATGGGCATGCCCATTGGGGTGGAATCTGAGTGCTAGGAAGAGCCCAAGCCAGCTGCCAGGGAGTGGCACCCAGAAGACAGCCTGGGTACAGAAGGCAACTGACATCGAGGATCTACCATGAAGCAAGGGAGTGACCCAGGAGTAGACCCAACTCAGGAATGGGGAGTGGAGGAGCACTTGGTGAGTACAGACACGTGGCACACACTCCTGGCATGGGGGGGCACTGGATGGCAGGGTACAGGCTGCCCAAGTGGATTCTAGGGTGGGAGGTGAGTTTCTGTTCAAGGTTAAAGAAAAGAGCGGGGCACATATGACAAGACAGGCTCTTGGGTCTAGAAAATCTAAAAAGCTATCAGGATCAAAGAGCACGGGTTGGTCATCAGGAGTGGGAAATCACGTTCAACCAAGACAGACGGCCAGCAAACCTTGCTTTCCTCCATCCAAGCATCTATTTATTTATTCAAAAATATTAGCTGAGCACCCTATGGACATGCCAGGCACAGTGCTATGTGCTGCGGTTACAGGGTGGACACCACAGACATGGATCCTGTACTTACCCTGCGTGGGTGGGGAGATTGACATCAAAACTTTATTACTAATTTAGATACAACCAGGACAGGTGCATGAGGAAGAAACACCTAGAAAAGCGGCACCAGAAGAGGGTAGAACAGGGAGGCTAGGGGTCCAGAAAGGCTTCTCTGAAGAAGTGACATTTCAGCACAACTAAAGGGTGAATATAATTCAGCCAGGTGAGGACATAAAAGTAGAACGTTCTAGGCAGAGGGAACAGCACCTGCTAAGGTCGTGAGTCTGAAAGGGACTTGGTGTGGCTAGCTGGAGTCACACTGGGAACAGCTACTACTAGGTGGTGAGTCATAAAGTGTTGGTAAAAATTCTGTAAGTCTGGCTGGGCGCGGTGGCTCAGCACTTTAGAAGGCCAAGGCAGGCAGATCGCAAGGTCAGGAGATCGAGACCATCCTGGCCAACATGGTGAAACTCCCTCTCTACTAAAAATACAAAAATTAGTTGGGTGTGGTGGTGTGTGCCTGTAATCTCAGCTACTCGGGAGGCTGAGGCAGGAGAATCGCTTGAACCAGTGAGGTGGAGGTTGCAGTGAGCCAAGAATATGGCATTGCACTTCAGCCTGGTGACAGTTACATTCTGTCTCAAAAAAAAAAAAAAATTATATAAGACTTTGGGGTAGATGGGAATAAAGCCTATAGGTGTGCAGGTCAGAGCCTCTGTGATGAGTCCTGGGAAAATGCACAACTCCAAGGCTGGAATTCAGGCCAGTTTGATGTCATCTGTCACCACCTGAATTTGGAGATGGCCAGACCCTGACAGGGCCCCGTGGCTGTGAACTCTGCCACCCACCTGCTGATGAGAAATGACTCTACAGGTGTTTAACAACCTGGTGCACTCGGCTATTCTGCTGTGCTTTATTATTTTCATTTATAGAGTGGTATAAAACCAGACATTTATTGGCCACAGACCATTTTTGTGTTCCTGTAACTCAAAAATGGTTACGTTTTTTAAAATGAAGTATCACCAGCTTCAAATCTATAAGAGATCACGTCTTGTTGACTGAATTATTAAGATTAGAAGCGCTACGGTTGCATATTGTGCTGTGTGGAACTTTCTTCCCCAATACGCCTTACTTCATATACTCATCTTAACTTTCGACAGCTCATAACACAAACTGACATAAGATGGACATATACACTCCATCAAGTGAATAATACATGACTTTAAAACAATGGCAGGCTACATTTTGACGTGATCCATTATAACGGATCTGAGGCGGCCATTATGGCTCTTCCATAAAGATTCAATGGACAGGTGGAGGATGCAGTGGAGCAGGCATTAAACATGGCATTAAAGCACAAACCAGAGCTGGCTCCTTTAAACAGGCAACACCCGGCGGGCAGAGAGCTGGACCTGTACTCTGTGCAGCAGGGAAGAACTGCATTTGCAGACCTTAACTAGGAGGAAGGTGGCCTGGCATCCGAGTGCGGGCATTTAACAGCTGATGGGTTCATCTCTGCATCCATCACACGAGGTGCCCTTTCAGAAAATCACTTGAAAAATAACAACACATTTCAAGTGCTGAGTCTACACTTTTTCATGTAAACCCCAACGACCGCATAGAGTAGGACAATTAGCCCTGTATTATAGGTGAGGTTATTGAAAATCCAAGAGGTCAGATTTCTTTCTCAAAGTCACTCAGCTCAAGGTCAGTGACAGAAGCAGCACTAGCCAGGCTCCTCTAACTCTGAAAGCAGGGCTGGTTCCATGCACCTAGCTTGCATCCCATGGAAAACCCCACAGGTGGAAGAATTCCCTATTCATGTTCTTTTCAGGGGGTGGCTGGTCTCTTCATATACAATTCAGGTTGATTTCTCTAATATCCAGCTGCATTTTCCAAAGATCACATCAATGTTTATAAGACTTTTATATCCCTTTAAACCTCACAAGGGACTTGACAATATTGTCATTCAATTCTCATCGCATTCCCTGGGATAAGCTGTATTTAACCTGTATTTTATTGTTGCTGTTGACACTGTACTGGTGTTGATACTATGTTGGTGGTGACCCAGTATTAAAAAACCCGCTAAGGGTGGTCTGGCCCTTACTACTCTATTAGGATAAAAATTTAGTTTTTTTTTTTAACATTATTGGTTTTTCCATTTTTTTTTTTTCTAAACTTCAGAGAGCAAAGGGTACCTTCTCTTTTGAAGGACCTCACAGTCATACAGGGTGGTTGATTACTTTATAATTTAGAATAATAAAGTCTTAAAGCTGGAAGAAACTTAAGAGGATGAAAAATAATTACTGAGAGCTAATACACAAGGCAGTGTATGTGATAATTTAAATTTAAAATGTGTTAGCGAAGTGCTAGTTTTCCATTTACAGTGGCCCTGTGGTGATAGGATATGTCTTACCTAAATACATTTAGTGAAGTAAAAGAGAGCACACTGCTTTAAAAAGCACATGAAGTAAGTATTAGAACTGGAGTTAGAAAGAGCAGAAGTTACAAAGGTGAAACTTAAAAAATCGAAGTTTGGGAGGTGATGATTGAAACCTGAGGAGAGGCACTTCCTGTGAATACTTCTCTTAGTGGGGCAGCCCATTGCTCTCCTTTCAAGGGATTTTTTTTTTAAAACTTGGATAAAGATTTTGAGCTGAGCAGAACTGAGGCCAGAGCCATGTGGTGGGTCCTGTGCCTGTCCCCGGCTGGTGTTCCTCAGCACTCTACAGGATCTGCCTAGCCAGCTGAAAAGCTGGCCATGTCCTGTTCTGGCTCTAAAACTGATGATGCCACATTCCTGCAAGTGTTCCATTAAGCCCTTCCAGGACAATTTTCCAGGCTGAGAAGCTGTAATCAAAATTGGCAATCGAGTGGCAAACATAAACACTTCCGCAAAATTATATGCAAACAAGAACCTGCCTCTAAGGGCATCCATAGAGTGGATTCATGCAATGACATGTAGACACAGATGATTTTTCCCTAAACATATTATTCAGAATCTTCAGGACTAAACACAGCCCAAGCACCTCTCTCAGAGCAAACTCTGTATACCACTTAAGTATACATCCATGTAACCACTACTCAGACTCAGAGAACATTCCCAGTCTTCAGCAGGCTCTCCTAGGTCTCCTCTTAATTGCCATCCCTGCAAGTTAGTCACTATTCTGATCTCTACCACCATAAATCCTTTTTGTTTCTTCTTGAGCTTCATGAATGATGGAATCATACAAAATGTACTCTTTTGTACATTTGGCTTCTTTCGCTCCACATAGAGCCTGTGTCACCCATATTCATTCTTTTTCATCACTGTTTACCTCTAGTCATTGACTTGTTCTGTCATTAATGGGCATGTGTATTGTTTCAAGACTGGGGTCATTATTATGAAAAACATTGCAAGATTCCTAGTTGTTTTACATCTTTGTCAGCACTTGATATTGTCAGCCTTTTAAATTTTAGCCATAGTGAACATTTATATCATGAAGTTACCCAGGCCTAAGTCCCCAAGGCCCTGACCCTTTTCCTGAATATCAGGCCTTTATATGCTATCATTTTCTGTTTTTAACCTGAATTTTTTTCATTTAGTTTTCCAACTCAACATAGCAAGCAGAAGGCTTCATATTTCCTTTCTGATCATCTGCTACTCTTCCTTTGTTCCCCAGCTCTAAGAAACCCATTGAAAGCTAACCTCCTCATGCATGTTTTTAGCTACCCTTGTTCCCCCCACCATTCACACTGGGGGGCTTGTACCTTCGCAATGCTGCTTGTATCAGGCACCTTTCTTTCCTCTCCCCTCACTATTGCCCTAGAACATCCTTCATTATCTCTTGCCTAGAATATTTCAGGTTCTATAAAAAAGGTTTCTTTGAACAGCTATTTTTGGATATTTTAGAAATAGGTTTAACTCATTACCTAGGAAACTTCTCTGGCTTCTGATCAAAGGGTCTATAAACTTGTAACTGGATTAGTCTAATATTCAAAGTATTACAGTTAAAGTGGCTAATTTTCTTTCACTGTTAGTTCACTCAAATCCCTTCAAATAAGGAATGTAAAAGTGCAACATGAAATTCGTTTTCATGGAAGTGTTTGTTTTTTTCAATAAAGTATTAGTCTTTCTGTGTCTTTAGATTCTTCCTGAGACCAATCAGCTGCTTTCTGGGGGCTCCAAAACAGAGGCTGTGTTGTGTTCACATGTTGCAATTTGCCACATAAACACCCTTGGATATCACTGGACTACAATGCTAGGCCTGGAACAGGCCTGATCATATTCTCTGAAGTCACCTTGTTAGGCTGAGACAAGACAAGACTCCTGGTATTTCTCCTTCCATCTGTATGTAGGAACTGCCTCCTAACCTAACCAAAATACCTCAAATTTCCAACGTTTCCCAGTCCCTTTAAAACTCCATTCTCCATCCTTCCAGATTCTAAGCTTCCAGTCTATGGCCAAAGAACAATGGTAAAATTTAGTGGCTCTGAGAACCAGCTGCCTGGGATCTGTGAATCCTAGTGCCAATGTGGTTAACTACAGAGTCTGGTGTATTAGTCTGTTCTCATGCTGCTAATAAAGACACACCAGAGACTGGTAATTTATAAAGGAAAGAAGTTTAATTGACAGTTCAGCATGACTGTGGAGGCCTCAGGAAAGTTACAATCATGGTAGAAGGAGAAGCAAACATGTCCTTCTTCACATGGCGGTAGCAAGGAGAAGTGCCAAGCAAAAGAGGGAAAACCATCATATCTCATGAGAACTCACTCATTATCATGAGAACAGCATGAGGACAACCACCCCCATGATAAAATTACCTCCCACTGAGTCCCTCCCATGACATGTGGGGATTATGAGAACTACAATTCAAGGTGAGATTTGGGCCAAATCATATCACTGGGGTTAGTTACTTCATAACCCCAGGGCTCAGTTTTCTTATCTGTAAAATGAGAATAATATTATTATCTACTTAGAGGTTGCTGTGAAAATAAAATAGGACATTCTACATAAAACCTAGTGCCTCACATTCAGTGAGAGGGCTACATGTAGTCTATTATTATCAATGCTAAACAAAAGCCTCCAAACTGTCCATCTGATTTTGTTCCTGATCATCTTCTTATCGATTGTCAGCAATTCTTTCTGTCCTTTAGCATTTTTGCCCTTAGATACATTTTTAAGCTTCTCAACTTCCCAGACTGTCACTACAACAGACAAAGGAACTTCCTGGTGATTGCTCATATGTTCCTTCACATTTCTCACCCTCCCTTCAGGTGGGTGGGGGGACCACATGACTAGTTCTAGCCAAAGGGAAGTGTCACTTCCAGGTTGAAGCATTTAAGAGCTGCTGTCCAATACTGTAGCTCTTTGTTCTTCTGCCACAGCCAGTGCTCTACATGCTGCAATCTGGCAGAGCCTCTGTTAGCCTGGATCCCTTAATGACTACGCGGAGCAGAGCTCCCCAGCAGACTCATGTTGGAGTCATAGCTTGAGCAAGAAAGAAACTTGGTTGTGTTATGCCTACTAAAATTTGGGGGTTAACTTATCACTGTAGCATAACCTGATCTAGCCCTGTTTAATACATCAAGTTTGCTTTTAGATTGATAGTACACTATTGAGCCTCTTTTAGACAGCCTTCATCCTTAAACTGTCTTGTAAGGACTTCCAATCTGACTATGACCTGCCCACTCTAGGACCTCTTACAGTCACCCTGTTGAGCTTCCTTTTATGCTAGAGCTGGCTGTGTCCAACAGAAGATCTGGACATAGCCAATAACCTTAAAGAGTCTCTCTGGGATGAGCAAGAGATTCCGGGAATTCACTTCATTTTCCGCTTTGCCAGAATTACTAGATCCACATCTGGGGAAACATGACAGTCAATGTATCCAGACTTTTTTCAGTTTTTAACTATAGCAGCAATTTCTTATACTCACTAATTTTTGTTCTCACTGCCATCACTTTATCTCCTTTCATGGCTAACAATCTCCAGGTCTCAAAATAAATACCATTTCCTCCAGGAAGCATTCCTTGCTTTCCCAAATTAGGTGGGAATCTATCTGTTGTACACAATGATATCACTCTAAAAAACACTCAGAGCATCTGCAATACCTTTTTAAATGTCTTCTCTACTAAGTTGTAAATTCCATGATGACAGGGGAGGAAGCTGGCTTATCTACCACTACACACTCATTGTAAATACTGTGCCTGGAAGAGAGTAGGTGCTTACAAATTATCTTCTGGTCACTGCCTTCATAAATAAGAGGGAGAACAATCCAGACAGCCATTCTCCTCAACATGAAAAGGGAGCTCTCACATTAAAATCCCATGTCTAGGAAGACAAGGCGACTCTCCTTTGAAGCAGTCTGTAAGTCATACTGTAGAGAATTGTTTCCCACAAACTGCTTTCTGTAAAGCTCAGTTCCATTTCAAACTGAGAAATAAAATCAGATCCTTGGTTTCTTGATTCTGCTTTATACTTAGCTTACTGTAATGTCGGCACTATTTTTATAGGCTAGAAACTAGTGGAGTGTTCATAAAGAGAGATGACATGAAAGCCTGGCTCAAGATCTCAAAATTATAGGGTGCTCCCACTCCGACGAGAAGAGAACCTCAGAAGGGAGCAACAGTCCTCAAATGGTCTCAGTGCTGAATTGCTTTCGCTTCTCATTCTTTGGCACCACAAAGAAACCTTTCCAACAGTATAAAGTGCTTAGAGGCAACTTTCTACCACCCCCCAAGCGAACAAATGCCATGAGCTATCTGAGGACATCCCTTTATGTTACACACTTTTATGACAAAGATAAGAACCCACCACATGCTCTTAGATGGAAACTTGGAAAAGCAAATTTTTGAATAAATCACCAGAAACAATTTTTGAATTAATTTTCTTGCTTGGAGCAGAAATGGAAATAATTCAGCCAATATAAAGAACATGGATAACAAGATAATATCATACCCAAATATCAGGTTATTATTTCTTTTATTTTTCTGCTTGTCTAATTCCTATATAAAGATTAAATATGTAAATAGAAATATATACATGCAATCTTTAAATGTGACACGACACATTAATATAGTATCAGAAATCAACTTACAAATTTATTTCTAAACACAATGAATGCTTTGTTTGGTGTGTGTTTTGAAAAATTTGTTTATGAATTCAAGCAAATATTGTGGCTTTTGTAAAAATAATGTATTTTTGTCCTGCTTATAAAAAATTGATTCTCATATTTTAATAACAGCTCTATTGTGACATTTAGAAATTCTAATCATTTGAGAAATTTTACATTGCTTTTTAACATTGGAAACTTTGACAGTTGAGTCAATCTTCTAGTCAATCACCCCAGTGAATCTAAAACAGTATCTTTTTCTAGCTTGTATCAAGGGAAATTACAGCACGGTATAAAGTTTCTCTCCTGATTACAGAAGCTCCTTCAATTGTGTCATGGAAGAGTCTGAACACATGCAGACATCTGAAATCAAAAGTAGTCTTGACTGTTTATTATCACTTGTTAACTCTTCCTGAGTCCATAAAACCACAGTAACTTCTAAGTTACTGAGGAGAGAAGTGTAATGCTTAAAAGAGAAACGGCATGCAAATGAATTTTGTAGTGGTGGTTTCAAAGCTTCCAGAATTCTAATCAAAGAGGCTCAGGGTTGGTTAGAAGAGACCTTAAAAGGAATCCAATCCCACCACCCAGCTGAGGCATGAGTCCTCACGTACAGAGTTCTTACATCTCCAGAGGAGAAAAGAGAGCTCAAAAATGTGAAATGACTTCCCCAGAACCTGAACCCAGCTGACCTATAACACAGCAAAAGGTGGTAAGAGCAGGTTCTAGATTCTGAACCAAAAGCTGCCTCTAACTCTGAACCACAAGCTGGCTGTGTGTACCAGGGTAAGATAACATCTTTCACTCTCCATGTTGGCATCAATAAACAGGGGCATTTCAGTTCAGGAGCTGTGATAATGACACGTCATAAACCAGACAGGCTCAAAACAACAGAAATTTACTCTAATAATCCTGGATGCCAAAAGTGCAAAATAAAGATATCTACAAGATTCCTTCCTTCTGGAAGTGCTGAGGGAATGTCTGTTCCCTGCCTTTCTCCTAGCTTATAGTGGTTTGCTGGTGACCCTTGGTATTGCTTGGTTTACAGACTCATCACCCCAATCTCTGCCTCCAACTTTATTTGGCCTCCTCCCCTGGGTCTTCTGTGTGGCTCTCCTCTCTCCTCTCCCTTTTTTTGAGACAGAGTCTCACTCTGTTGCCAAGGCTGGAGTGCAGTGGCATGATCTCAGCTGACTGCAACCTTTGCCTCCCAGGTTGAAGTGATTCTCATGCCTCAGTCTCCTGAGTAGCAGGAATTGCAGGTGAGCGCCACCGCACCCAGCTAATTTTCTGTACTTTTAGTAGAAATGGGGTTTCACCATATTGGTCAGGCTGGTCTCGAACTCCTGATCTCAGGTGATCCGCCCACCTTGGACTCCTGAAGTGCTGGGATTACAGGCATGAGCCACTGTACCTGGCCCTCCTCTTCTTATAAGGATACCCCAAGGAATACAGGACAGAGGGCCTACCCTAATCCAGCATAACTTTGTCTTAACTAATTACATCCAAAAAGACACATTCTGAGGTTCTGGGTGGATATGAATTTCGGAAGGAGACTAGTCAACTTACTACAGAAAGTGGTAATGGCATTTATTGCATGGAGTAGTTGTGAGGATTAAGTGCCTGTAAATAAATATAGAGAACAAACGGCAGAGCCTTTCTCATTGTGAAAGTACTATACACATTGGCTTTAATTAACAATGGACTCTAAGTCCACGCTGTATTCCTAGGAGGCACACAAGTTATTTTTATTCTACTCTCAATTCTTTCAGCTCCTGATGATGAACTTTAATCTCTAAGACAGTCCCTATTGGATAGATGAGGCAAACTTTGCTCTCAAAATATCCCCATATCTTTTCTGTCCTTCATTCTCTGTAATTTTTGCCTATGTTTTTGCCAGCTACTTGGGGACTAGAGGGAGGCTGGCAAAAAAGGTGATATGCAGCCTGACTCATGGTTGTGTTTATGTTTGAACCCAACTGACACAGTCTGGCCGTGTCCTCACCCAAATCTCATCTTGAGTTGTAGTTCCTGTAAGTCGCACTTACAGGAAGGGATGGATCCCAAAGCCTGAATTCGTATCTACTGTGGGCATTAGGCTTATTTCTCATTAAACATTCAGATTCTCATTGTTAGCATTCTAAGTATCCTACCTTTGCCCCTTCCATTTTTATACTGGGATTTCATTCTTCAATAGGATTTCTATGATAACTGTACCTTTTTCTTCTTCTGAGAATCTTACAGTAACCTGTGCGATGCCCATATCAGATTTTTTTCCTGCTTTTTAGCTAGATAAGCATAATAAATGTGTTCATATGGTTAAATTTACTCAGTTTTGTTCACTTTGAGATTATAACTCATTTGCTTCTATGAGAATGTGTGACTGTATGTGTAGGTGTATGTGTGAGTATGTGAGTGTGAGTGAATGTATCAACCATTCTTCCGGTCTTTTATTTTTTTTTTGAGATGGAGTCTCACTCTGTCACCCAGGCTGGAGTGCAACGGCACAATCTCAGCTCATGGCAACCTCTGCCTCCTAGGAAGCAATTTTCCTGCCACAGCCTCCCAAGCAGGTGGGATCCCAAGGCACCATCACCACACCTGGCTAAATTTCGTATTTTTAGTAGAGATGGGGTTTTGTCATGTTGGCTAGGCTCTACCTCAGGTGATCCACTCACGTCGGCCTCCCAAAATGCTGGGATTAGAGGCATGAGCCACTATTCTTGTGTGTGTGTGTGTGTGTGTGTGTGTGTGTGTGTGTGTGTCTGAAGATGGTAATACCAATGTGAGGAGTTCTTCTTTAAATGTCCTTACATGACAAAATAGGCATGGCAGCCTTCTCTCAGTCCAAAGTTTTCGAGGTCAAATTTTCTGTGAAATTCCAAACCCTGAAATGCACTGACCTGCAGTATTGATTTTCTAAAAGACCTTTAGTACTTGTAAAGGTCCCTTTCGTACATATAACTGTTATCACTTAGTTCTCTGCATTTATTTTTCTCTAACACATAGTTTTTCAAACTAATCATCTGCACAGGTGGGTGGTGAAAGAAACCCAAACCCCATTTGGGTTAGACACTTTGGCTCCATCTAGAAGCAGGTGAACAAGGACCTCGTGGTACACTGGAGATGAAACATTGGTGTTGAGAGTATCAGCTCTGAATCTTGTCCCCTGGGTCTCCTGTCCAGGGGTAGATTCCAGGTAGAATTTCACAACTACTGCAGCCCTTCTCTTGTAACGCTTCCTTATTCCAAGGGTTACTGTTAGCTGTCAAGATACCTCTCATTTCCTAATAGCATTTTGAGAAATGAAAACTTTGCAGAAGAAAATGATTCCTTCATTGGTATATTGTTTATTTTTAATATTCCATTAGATGTAGGCCACTTATCTCTATCATTTTGTGGGCTGCAGAAGGATTTTCACAGGCAAGTTAAGTCCAATTGTGGAATGGTGGTGTTTATCAGCTTTCTCAAAATGTCATCTAAATTCATGTTTTACGTTCTAAGATCTGTGCAGTGTTCTCTCTCCATCTCAGAGAGCAAAAAAATGACACACATCCAACTATCACTTCTAATGTGAATAAAAAATGTTCTTCACTTTATCTATTGCAATATAATATCCCTCAGGAATTTAAATATCTCACTGTTTTGCTTTTATTTCTTACAAAATGGCCCCAGGAGAAAAAGCTATCAGATACATTTCAGCAATCCATTCACAGGGCTACTGGGCTGAGTCAAGAAATCACATCCCACTTGTAAAACACAAGCAAAAACACTTCTGAAAATGTTCATTAAAATAGGGCTAATGATAGACACAGAGGAGATAATGCTGGCTGCACCATGCTCCCAGTCCTCTGTCTGGGGAATTGCCACCTGGCCAGCTGGTAGCTGTGTGACATTGAGCCAGTTATCTACCCTCTCTGAGCTTAGTTTATTCCTTGTGTGTGCCATGAAGAAAACAAGGTCCTCCAAACTCAGAGAGAGAGTAATAATTAAATGAGAATTCACAAAAAATATTCAGCCCAATGCTTCATTCATAGTATCTTTAATAAAACTTAGCTTTTATTATCAGTATTATTTGCTACTATCAAAGAGGACTTTTGGTAAATCAAGTTTGTCTTATTCTGTCTGGTCGACTACTATTTGCCTTTATATGTTTTCTTCCCTCTGCTAGAAATAGTCTTCCTCTCTCTCTTTCCAGAAATCATCTTCCCACTCTTTAAATCAGAGGTCAGCAAACCATAGCTCATGGGACAAATCTGGCCCACCATCTGCTGTTGTAAATAAAGTTTTATTGGAACACAGCCATGCTCATTCATTTATGTGGTATCTATGGTTGCTTTTGGGCTACAAAAGTAAAGTTGCATAGTTGCAGCAGCCACCATATGGCCTACAAGGCCTAAAATACTTACTATCTGGCCCTTTACAGAGAAAGTTTGCAGATCAGTGCTCAAAAGTCTTTTGCTCAATTTATCCTATACCTGGGCATCTTCCTGATCCCCCTGAGACAAAGTGACTTCCCTGGCCATGGCATGTCCCACATATCATCCTGCTGTAAAGAGTCACCACCCTGCTGTCCCGTGTGAGTACCATCAAGGTGGCATCAGCTCTTAGTTCTTTGAAATTCCAAGACAAGAAAGCGTGACCCTAAGTATAGGAAGTCCCTGGGGGTTGGGGAAGAAGGGGGTTGAGTGGAGGGATTATAGAATCTTGGCCTCAAATAGGAACATGAAAAGGGAGGACAGAGGTTTCTGTGATGTTTACATGCTACATAGACCTCACAGGCACTCATGCACACAGAGCTATGATGGCATATACATACTTATACATAAGCTCTCAACTCCAGGTACTCATTGGCATCACGACAAAGTACAAACAGATCAGATGGTCATTACATCTCAGCCCTACATGGTATCTTGTGCCTGTTACAAGACATCTAAAATATAGAAGACAAGAGAGGATCACAGATCCAGCTAGCTCCCTGCCTTCATTTTGTTCTCCCAGAAGTAGACTTGAGACAAAGATCTGAGTGCAAATACCTTATTCAAGACATAATCTTAAGAAGTGTAAGTGAGGGAGAAAGAGAAGTGAGACAGAATATGTAAGAGTCAATACACAGGTGTCAATGGGCAGGTTATCACTGTGGGAAACTGGTGCTTAAACCCACTGGGGTCATCTGGGAGACTGAGGAGAAGACATCTCAAAGTTTTCCTATTCAAAGGGTAAAGAAGGGATGGTAATCCACCAGCTCTTCCCACTCAAAGGTTGATGGCTGTTCCCTGGGCAGTAAGACTCCTGTGGTCAGAGGAAAAGTCCAGGCAGGCAGCTGCAGGGATTAAGAAGCCAACAGCCTGTATGGGAGTGGTGGGTTCCTGTGGATTTGGGGGAGCCATTAACAGTCACTGCTCTATTATCCAACCCAAGCATCATAGGGCAGATGCATGGACCACACTGCAGAAGCAGGCATGGGGGGACACACAACCTACCTCTAATTTTTTACCCTGTATTCTCACTGCTCTCCTCCAGAACCCCAGTGAATCAGTTATTGAACTGGGGACAGGAGAAGGAAATGGCTGACATGATTTGGCAGACTCCACATTCATTAAATGTTTTGTAAATTTTTTACTAAGCAAAGCATTTTTAAATTAAGCGATAAAACAATTTTTATTTAAAATCAAGGATATCTGTGCATGTGCCATTAGACAAGATCAGGCAATTCAGGGTGCCATGCCCACAGGCAGGCTGGCATTAGATATTAACAGTCTAGCTCAGTTAAGTATTCCAATTGCCTTTGGAAATGTTTCCTTGGCTCTCTAATTTGTTTCCAAAGTAGCAACCAATTATCATTATTCTATTGTTAAGAGTGGGATACAGACTATGTACCAGTTAATACTGCTTCGAAACCCCTTTAAATAATTTAGTCTTCCTAGCCAAATATACTTTGAAAATATCGCTGGCTTTAAATGTATTTGGTTTAAATTTCCCCAGGTTCTAACACACACTCTTCATTCATTCAACCATCTTCTGAGCCCCTACTGGTAACAATACCACTTTGAAGAACACATACATTGCAAACTTTCTCAAGAAGCCTAAATCGACAGAAGAGACAGACCACAATAAAAGTATTGCTTTTCCTTGTGATAGCTGCATTAATAGAATGCTAAACAATTTGTGTGAGAATACGAAGAAGGAGGGATTGATTCATGCAAAGAAGATCAGAAAAAGTCCACAGAGGACTCACACCAGCTTTGGAGGGTAACAGAGAAATGAGCAGCAATTATAGCTGATGAAACAGAATATGTGTATTAGTTATCGACTGCTGAATAAAATTACCTGAAGCTTAGTGCTTTAAAGCAACTATAAACATTTCTGATTACACACAGTGTTTGTGGGTTGGAGACAGGGAGGCTGCTCAGCTGTGTGGTTCAGTCAGGATGCTGTTGAAGCTATAGTTATCTAAAGGCTTGATGGGGGCTGGAAGGTCTGATTCCAAGGTGGCTCACACACACTGCTGAAGAACTGATGCTGGCTGTTAGTAGGTGGCCTCAATTCCTTGCCATGTGGATTTCTCCATGAAGCTACTTGACCTTCCCTACAACATGGCATTTCACTTTGCCCATAGCAAGAAAGAACAAGAATAGACAAGGCTCAGAATTCATACAAAGTCATTTCTGCTGTGTCTTATTTGGTTACACAAGTCGTTACTATTTGATGTGGGAGGGGACTACTCAAGAGCATGGATACCATGAGGTGGGAATCACTGGTAGCCCTCTTGGGGGCTGGCTACCTAATATGCAAAAGTAACAAGTGCATTATCTTTGAGGGAAGGGAAAATGCTGCTGCCACTGGAACAAGGGTGAGTTAGGAACACAGTGGTAGGATATAAAGCCAGAAAGCATAGGTCAGACTGTAGTTTGGATCAGTGAGGTTACATAAAGGAAGCCACTGCATCTGCCAGTATCTTCTCCCTCTCATCTGCTGGGATCTGAACATAAGAGCCAGGAGCATTCCTAGCAGAACTGGATTCCCACCAATAAGTCTCTTTCCCAGGAAATACCCACTCCCCATCCCCCAGAGAGATCACTGGCTCCACATCTTTGAGAGGATACAGAGGAGGAGCTTGTCTACACTCTTCACTTTGACCAGAACTTGCTTCAGGCTCTGATGAAGACAGCATCTTCTTCCCTCCCCTTTGACTTTTTATTCCTGCATAGCCTGATGGTCTGCCTGGTCTGGAACAACTTCAAATACTGTTTGCCATGAGTGGAACAGCAAACCATTATGACAGCCTCTTCGGTCTCACACTGACCTGGGTGTGAATTCCACTTCTACCCATTCCCTGAATGTGTGAACTTAGAAAGCAAATGCTCCCTCTGATTCGCAACTTCTCTTGGGGTAATGAATACTACCATCGTGTTACGGAAGGTTGAAGGAAGGAGTATGCTGATGTGTTTGCAATGCTGGCAAGGGAGGCTACCTTTAATAATCACATCATATCTGCAACTCACGATCGGCCTCCTGGATCTCTTCAAACTGGGCTAAGAGTTTATCACAAAGCTCATCAGCCTTACAAGAACTGTACCCTTTTGGCAGAGTTTAGCAAATATGTTCCTTTTGGAGCTCACAGGTAGGCTGGCTCCCATGAATTCATTTTTAGGCTGGCTGGGAGGGTCCCGGGTGAGAAATCTGCATGGGTTTCCACCGGCTTTTCAAGGTCAAGAGCAAAGCACTCTGAGTCCTAGTGTTGTACAGCATAAGCTAAGGTGGGGATAGATGGAATTATTCTTCATTGCAGGCTAACACCTGCTACACATCATGATGGTCAGAACTGGGAAAACAATTATTGTTTCTTCTGGGTGCAATGGGAGGGGAAGCCTGGGATCTGGAGGCCACATTTTAACTTAATGTGGAAATAAGGACACCAAATTCAAGTCCAAAACCAGAATTTGAGGATGGGTAAAATCACAATTTCTCTGCATGTGCTTTGTATGAGAGTGAGAGGCAAAGAGAGGTGGTGCCACAGTGGGTGACTATGATGAGGCACCAATGCTCTCAGACCCTTCCCATCATCTCCTTTCACTCCCCTTAACCATTTTCACAGAGAAAGGAGATTTAAAGCAAGAAATTTTGATGCTTTATTTAAGGCAGACTTTAAAAAATGATTACACTGATATGTCGCCATGAGACTTATTTGGCAGACACTAATTGCTTGCTCGGACGAATATATTTTCCACTTTAAAAAACACAACTATAAACAAATATTATTTTAAAAAAATGCTTTGAAGCCACTACTCTTGTCACCCAGCAGAGACCAGGTAATCTCATCATCTGCCCTAACACCACTGCTGTCAGGGCCTGAGCTGCTCTATCTGGGTGTCTGATGTCAAGGATGAGGCTGCTATCTTCTGCCATCTGCCCTGACCCCGTATTAATCCTACTGGCACTGAGAATGGGCACAGCACCTGGAGTGGGTCCCATCTTGCCAGAACCCCAAAATGTGAAGTCCAGGTCATAAAAATCCAGGCTTCTTTCCACTCTCACAGCAAAAGAAGTTGTCAGCAAAGCTTCAGCTGCCCCCTATTCCCCACCCAGTGGTAGGGTGTCTGACAGGTTGAGTGTCTTCTGGTGGCATTAACCCTTTGCCCTCTCTTTCATAGGAAAGTTGTTATGGTCTGGGCTCAAGAAATTCCTCCACAATACTTCATGAACAGCAGATCTTTAGAAGAGAAGTAAGGGTTAGGTTGGAACGTCTGTCCTTTCAGATTCAGGCTTCTTTGTAGAGGGGCTGGAGGTTGTGAACACTCTTCTCCAGTGCCCTGTGCTTCACCAAGGGTGCAGGGACCTGAGGATTAAAATCCAGCCTGTTCCACTAACCAAGCCTTGCACCTGGCATGGGCTACAACCATTCAGAGGAACAGGCTTTTTTTTTTTTTTTTTTTTTTTTAATTTTACTTTAAGTTCTGGGATACAAGTGCAGAACATGCAGGTTTGTTAAATAGGTATACATGGGCCATGGTGGTTTGTTGGACCTATCAACCCAACATCTAGGTTTTAAGCGTGTATTAGGTATTTGTCCTAATATTCTCCCACCCCTTGCTCCCCACCAACTAAAACACTGAAAGCAATTGCAACAAAAGCCAAATTTGACAAATGGGATCTAATTAAACTAAAGAGCTTCTGCACAGCAAAAGCAACTATCATCAGAGCAAACAGGCAACCTACAGAATGGGAGGAAATTTTTGCAATCTACCCATCTGACAAAGGTCTAACATCCAGAATCTACAAGGAACTTAAATTTACAAGAAAAAAACCAAACAATCCCATTAAAAAGTGTGCAAAGAATATCAACAGACACTTCTCAAAAGAAGACACTTGTATGGCCAACAAACATTTGGAAGAAAGCTCACCATCACTGGACAGGTATCTTTTCCTATGGTACAAAAGTGGGTTGTAGGCCAGAGGCCTCCCTGCCCCTTCCCTTTACCTCCACTCCACCCCGGGAAAAGGAAAGGAGGTATCTGTTTGGTGTGTAGCACCTCCCTAGCTAGGTCTCCCTTCCTCCATTCCCTCTGTTTCTCCTCCCCATCCTGCCTCCTTCTCACAGCCCCTGCTGCTGGGTAGAGGCATCCTCAGATGGGCTCCACCCAGGTAGATGTGGACTGCTGTTATCCCACCACACCCAAATCTCTCTAATTTAGGTAAAAGTATAAGCAAATTTATTTGGCTACAAATTCAAAACTTTCCTAATTTGCTTCATTGGTAATGAAACCTACAGTTTAGTCTCCAGTTCTCCTGCATTTCTTAGGGGTTCTAATTTGGGAGGGGAAGCAAGGGTGCAATTCACCAATTCTTAGTTTCCCAACACTACTGCATTTACCTGTATGATTCAAGGCCTCACTTTATACCCCTTGCTTAGCTGATGATGTGAACATTGTCACCAATGTGTATTGAGCACCTACAGGGTACAGATCTAGGAGGCAAGGAGCCCCTCTCCCTGTGTAGCCTTTGTAAGGCTGGGTTTATATAGCTGAAGCAGAACTAGCGGGCTCCACTGTGCTCTTGTGAGGGCCAGTGGAAGGCTACCCTCTGAGAGGAACACTCTCATGCACTTTTACCAACTCTGGCAGGCTTGTTGGGTGGGATGGCACCCACCCAGTCTTCCAGGGAGGCCCCACTGTTGAAAGAGGTGCCTGAGAAAGAGCTGGTCAAGTGGACTCTACCTCTGTTAGAACACTCCTGTGTCATCTCAAGTCCCATGATTTATTTTATTATTGGTAACACCAGCTACTATTGGTCAAGAGCTTTTCATGGCCAATGCGAATGACCGTGAAGTTAATGTATTTCTTGGCCAAAAGTTAATGTATTTCACATGTCATCTCCTTCAAGTCCCCAAAAGCTAATGTGTTTCACCTATCATCTCTTTCAAGGCCAAAAGCTACTGTAATTTACACGTCCATCATCTCTTTCAAGCCCTCAAGCCATGTAAAGAAGGTTGCATCCATTTCCTGTTGCTGCTGTAACAAATTACCATGTCCTTAGTGACTTAAAAGCCACATAATATTATTCTCTTACAGTTCAGGAGGACAGGAGTCCAAAGTGGGTCTCAGTGAGCTAAAATCAAGGTGTGAGCAGAGCTGCAATCCTTCTGAATTTCTCTCCTTGCCTTTTTTTTTCCCCCTTGCCAGAAGCTCTGTCTACAGTCCTTCCATAATGGGCCCTCGCGCCATCTTCAAAGCCAGCAGTCCAGCATCTTTAAATCTCCAACTCAGTCATTACCACCTCCCCCTTATTAATACCCAGTGATTAAATCAGGTTCTGTTGGATAATTCAGAATAATCTTCAGATCTCAATATAGTTGACTTAATCACTTCTGCAAAGTCACATTTGCCCTGTAAGGTAACCTATGTACAAGTTCTGGGGATTAGGATGAGGACTTTGAAGGGCAGGAGGCATTATTCCATCTTCCACACAAGCCATGCTATGAGTTCCATTTTACAGCTAAAGAAACCAAAGCTCAGTAAGGTGAGGTGACTTGCCCAAGGCCACACAAGTAAAAAGATGCAAAGCTCACATTCACAGCTCTGTGAATTCCTAACCCCATGCTCTGAGCCACTCTGCCACATGGGCTTTCTAACGGAAGAGCTGAGGGAAACTGAATCGAGCTTCTCAAATGTGTGAAAAGTCTCAGAGCAATGAACACAAGAATCCCTGAAATGAGTCTGATAAAAGATAAAGTTGTCCTTTAGATGTTTGCCAAGATTTTTCCATCAATACGGTTCATGCATTTCTTTAGCAGCCCAAGGGAGTGGATAGAGCAGCGGGTATGGGGTCAAATCCAGTACCCTGGTTCTCCAGTGGGTGACTGAGGCAAGGCAGTCAGCCCTTGGGAACTCCATAGCCCTCCTAGTAGAATGGATGCACTTACAGAGCTCCTGTGAGTGCTGTGGACCTAATGTAATGCCTGGATGAAAAAATGCTGTAACGTTTCACATTGTGGCTGTCCAATGCTGAGCACAACATAAAGTTTCTCGCACATATTAGATATTCTAACATGCAGAAGAAGTAAGAATGGAGAAGTCTCCTGACTCTTGCTTATTCCAGAATGCTAGAGCCCAGGAGACAGAAAACTCGAATTTAGTACCCTGAGAGTCTTCCATGGAGAAAACTCAGCCCACACAACAATTTAGAAGACACAGGAGAGAAAATATCTAAAGGAATTTCATTTTGGTTTCCAGTTTTAAGGTCCATAAGCAGAGATGCCATTCATTGAATTTCAATGGTCATTTCTATAGCTGTTCTTCAAAACGGTAGAAATAAATTTATTTCTCATGGCTGTCTTAGAAACACACAACCACAAAATGTCTATTAAGCTGCCTGTTGGAATCTGTGAAAGAAAATTTAAGCAGCTGGTCAGCGTGTCTGTAATGATCGCGTTTAGCCAAGGAAAGCCATTGCTGTGGCTGTGTCACTTAAAGAAATGAGAATGCTTATTGTTTCAAATGTGGATGCTTTCCCAAGATTTACCTTAGCACAGCTTTGAAAACATTTGGAATGCTTTGCCTGCAATCTTAACAATATTAACAGAGACCATGATTCCTGGCACAACTTCTTCTGTTTGGTCACCAAATAAACTGGCTCATATAGAAACCGGTGTCTAGGCTGGGTGTGCTTTCTATGAGTCATCTGGACTCAGATGTGAAGTGCAGGGAAAGTCACCTTGGGCAGAGAGAGCAGTATGAACAAAGACCTCGTGATCAGGCAGAGAGGTCGTGACATGTTCAGGGAGGTCAGAGTGGAGTAGAGTGGGATGGGAGTGTGGAATGAGACAGAGTGAAGAGAGGCAGCAGGGCTGGACCACATCAGAGTTTAAATCTTAGACTTAGGGTTTAAATCTTAGACTCTGCTTTATATTCTAGAGGCAACGGAGAGCCCCAAAAGACTTAGAAGGGAGTGACACGATTCCAGTGTTTGGTAAAAAGATCACTTTACCTACACTATTAAAAATATACTAAATAGGGGGCCAGATGCAGTGGCTCACACCTGTAATCCCAGCACTTTGGGAAGCCAAGACCAGCAGATAACCTGAGATCAGGAGTTTGAGACCAGCCTCACCAACATGGTGAAAACTCATCTCTACAAAATTAAAAAAAAAATTAGCCAGGCATGATGGCAGGTACCTGTAATCCCAGCTACTCAGGGGCTGAGGTGGAAGAATCGCTTGAACCCAGGAGGTGGAGGTTGCAGTGAGCCGAGATTGTGCCATTGCACTCCAGCCTGAGTGACAAGAGTGAGACTTCATCTCAAAAAAAAAAAAAATGATTAAGAGAATCTTTTTTTAAATATAAAAATAATATGTGGCCATTGCACCCAAACTGCAAAATACAGATAACAGCAAAAGCTCATGCTCAGCTATTCCCTTTCCTAATCATGTGCTTCATTAATTCATTTACTCTCATGACAACCCTTTGAGAGAGGCATCACTGTGATTTTCAGTTGAAGAAACCAAGGCATAGTTTTAACCAGAAGGGATTTGTTCTCTATCTTATGACAAGAGAATTCTCAAGGAGCATTAACAATGATATGGGAGAAGAATGTTTCGTGACATACAAATCATAATTATGGCTACTGGTTGTTCAAGCTAATGACATTTCTCTGTGACAAAGCTGGTGAAAGGTGAAGTTGCAGTTCAGACTCGAGCAACCTGGATCTGAAGATGGTCACCTTAGACACTGCACTGTGGGAAAGTTAAGATCAACCATAGTCCCAACAGGACCCCTCCTAAAACATCACACAAATCCTTTTGTACCTTGGACCATGACACTCTACATATACAAACAAATACCCATCACAGCTTATGGAATATTTTGCAAACCACCTGCTCATCCATGGTGAACATCTTTCTGCATTATTAAATATTTTGCCACATCATTTCACATGATTTAGTGGAATACCAATGTAGGAACAGAGCGTAATTTATTGAACAGTTCCCCAATGGTTGGACATTTCATTTGGTTGTTTAAACAAAGAGCCGACAAAAACTTTTGTTGCTGGGTCTTTGCACACGTATTTGATTACATGGAATTTCTGCATCAAAAAACGCTAGGGGCACTTTAAAAAGCCATTTGATTCTTACTGCCAAAGTACTCAACAAATGACCTGTATTGATTTGTATTTCCACCCCAGGGCAGGAGAGAGCCTGTTCTCCATAGCCTCCCAAAACCCAACTATAGACACCAACTGGGCTCAGCAACCTGGAAAAATCCCACCTGGCCCATATGATAATGGGGCACTGAAGCCCACGTCCTGATCAGAACAAAAGTTCCACGAAAACTTCACTGTATTTTACTTTCCTGTGTTAAAAATGAAGTTCAAAATCTATTTATTCTGCAAGGTACCACACAAATAAGTATCAGTATCATTGATTTGTATAGTAGGAGAAAAATGCATAGGCTTTGGACATGGGCTGATAGGGTTTAAATCTTAGTGACACTTAGGTCTCCATCTGTGTAACCAGGGTACTTTACTGACCTCATTAGATTCCTATGAAAATCAAATGCCAAATAAACATGTTTTCTAGGGACTGACACGTGCTGATGTGGTGAGACGCATGGTGACGTTGTTTCAGTTTCTTTGCTGTCGCAGCCCCATTCTCAAGTTCAGGAATGACCGAAAGGACAATGAGAGGTCTAAGAAACCTTCAGGAAAATGTCCCAAGTCTGGTCCAGAGGATCTTTTTGTCTCCAGATGACCTAGAAGAATCTCAGTTTTCCCTCAGAGACTCCTTCAGAGCTTACAGAGACGGAGTCTGAGTCCAGTCCTCTGGTTCTCCTTAGTTCATTCCATCTGGTGTGAACAATTCCATGTGGCTCTAAGACCCAGCTCCACAGAGTGCCCCTCATCTGGGAAATCTTCTGCTCCCATCTCCAGCTCCCCTTAGCCCCTCTCCTCTCACCTACCAGGGCTCTAGCATAATGTAAATATCCATTCCAAGATGATTGCATTCAATATCTAGTCAATGTCTAGATGGCACTTTTTCTTTTACTCTTTTTAAGTTGAACTAGTTTTTAAAAATTACTGTAACCAAATTTTGAGCTTAGATTTAATTACCACGTGTCTGTCCTAGGTTGTCTATTTCTTAATTGTGGGAGAAATAAACGGTGCTGTCAAAATGTGAAATCAGACCTATCATCCATGATGAGTTTCTGTCCCTATAATTGAACTTCAAGGTGGTGATTAATGAGTGTGATTTAGTATTTTGAGAGTGGACCTCAGATATAGACACATGACCACATGCTGCAGTCAGTACATGAGACTGCTGCTATTTGAGCATTTTGGCCAATGATCTCACAGACCAGTGCTGGCCAACTACGGTCCACTGGTCAAATCCAGCCTGCTGTCTATATTTTAATGACTCATGAGCTTAAAAATGCTTTTTATAATTTGTAATGGTTACATTTTAAATGGTTATATAAGTACGTACATAATGAGGACTAAACTCTGACCTTTTTCTTCACTTGCCCAAATTCCTATCTGATATCTGGGGAGTCACGCTCTACAAACCATAAATTCTCATCAGAGGGGTTTCATTTAACCCTATATAATGTGGCTTACTTTCTAGCCTGACTCTGGCAATAAGATCAGATGACAGATAAGGAAGGAAATCAAAATATTTTAACCCCAAATACGTTTCTTTGCCGTATCTTGAAACAGTCCTGCAAAGCTGTCTCTCATGGGGGGAAAAAAAAAAACCCACTGCATTCTGTAGAAAATCCCTTTTCCCTTTCTCAGGCCTTTTTCCTGATCCAAGAGAGAATCAGCTAAGAGTGTGACACCTTGTTAAGTCTGACAAGGACCATTTACCATCTATTCTCTCTGAAGCCTGCTACCTGCTTCATCTACATAATAAGAACCCCAGTTTCCACAACTCCTTATCTTAATCTAGACATTTCCTTTCTATTGATTCCAGGTCTTTAAACTCTTTCAACCAATCATCAAACAGAAAACATTTGAATCTACTGATAACATGGAAACACACCCCTCTCTAGATGTCCCGCCTGTCCAGACTGAACCATTGTACATCTTACAAGTATTGATTAATGCCTTCTATCCCCCTAAAATGTATAAAACTTACTTGTGGCCCGACCGCCTTGGGCATATGCCCTCAGGGTCTCCTAAGGGCTGTGTCAGTGGCCATGGTCACTCATATTTGGCTCAGAATAAAATAATAAATTTCTTCAAATTTTATAGAGTTTGACTCCTTTTGCTGACAAGAATATCCTCCATTTTGGCTGTTGGCCAAGAAAGCCTAAAAGATGTACAATTTAACTCTTACAAAAAAAGTTTGCTGACCTCCAATCTAATAGATGATCCTATATCTTGAAGTCCCATTCATTGCTGAATGTGACATCGTAGTGCCATATATCCAATAAGGTTGACCATGCCTTTTAGAACTCCAAAGTGTTCAATTAAATAATATGTTCAACAAGCTTTTATCCTATGGAAAGGTACAGCAAATGAGATATCCCTTAAAACAAAAGTGAAAGAAATGCGGACCCCAGGCATTTTGAGATGTCATCATGTCTTGAATTGGTCTGTCATCAGTTTGCCTTAATCTAAGTGTTGTGGCTTCTGATTGCCTCTCTGCAAACTGCTTTCCAGTGGAGGCATGCTGCAGCTGTTCTAACCACCCAGTTCCTGAGCTGGACACCGAGCACATTAAAGGAAGTACAAAATAGTTACTTTCTAGAGACTCTCAACCAACTTTTCTTTCCTTAAATGATGGTCATTCTCCAATACGACAGGAGCAACATTTTTCTTATTTTTCTCTGCTGCTTTCAAACCAGATATGAACTAGAAATTCTTTCCAAAGCAGAGGGCACCTCTTTCACTAACATCAGAGATTTAGAGGATTTGGAGTTAGAACAATGTTATTTAAGTTCAATAACTGGAAAATATGTTGATGAAGCAAAACCTGCATTAACATACTAATCATAGTTTCAGGCTGATAAAGAAAAAGAAACAGCTCTTCAAAAGAAATTTTTCCAAAAATGAAAACATTCTTTAGCTGTTTAGGGTACTTCACATACAATAAAATGAAAAAATTTAAAATGACAAAACAGAGAAGTACTCTAAATTCATCATCACTCTGCATATTAAGTCATTTTTACCATATAAAACACAAAAAAAAGAAAAGAAAAATCTTAGAGAATTAAACATTTGTTAAATCTGAAAAGATGAATTTCTCTTCATGAAAAAGTGTCTCTTGATTTAACATGTGCCCAGTAACTACTGATTGTCTGATACTTTAAGAAGCACAAGAACAGAGGAAACAAAATACCTATGGACTGATGTTTATTAATCTACTCAATAAGCTCAGAATTTAGATTCAAGTGATAATTCCTCATCTCTTCTCTCCATCGGGCTAGAAATCTCTGAGAATCCACTTGTCAGTCACCAAGCGTCTCAGCCTGCCTCCAAAAATGCCTAAACTTTGCCACTGATGATCTCTTCTTTAGCTTAACTGGTTTCCTCTCCAAGTCACAGGTCTGCAAATGCTGTGTCTAACAGAGCTGTGTTTAATGTTTAAATAATGGTGGTTTCCCATTTACAGTAGGATATAGCTATAATCCTTTGAATGACATCAGAAACCGTTTGCAATATTGTTTCAGCTCCCTGCCCTTTTCTGGTATCTCTCTATACCATAGCCTCAACTCTGGAGTCTGTAAGAAGCATGTGAATATACCTTGCCTTTGTCCATGTCATTCCTTTCCCACGATGCCCTTCCTTCAGCTTCCGCACTCCAGGTTTCCACTGATCCATGAAGGTTTGGTTTGAACAGCATATCTTTGTATGTGTCTGCTGTTGACCTATCTGCTTTACCTCCACCACAGGCAGCTCAATCTTTGCATCCTGATATCCAGCACCATACCATGAATTCAGCAGACATTTATAAGTGCTCAATACTTATTTACCAGCTTTTATCCCTGAATTTTGTGGGCTGGATTACCTCGGTTTTCACTGGATTTAAAGAACCTGCCATAGTCTCTGCCATGTGGGCAAAGCACAAACGTACTTCCTGTAGGAGAAACTCCAACTTCTTTCTGCTTCTCCAATCTCATTGCCAATCATGAAAACATCTAATATCAACTAATATTTACAGAGTGCTCACATGTAAGTTACGTATCATGCTAGCACCTGGCAAATCTTATTTGATATTTTCAGTAAGCCAGTAAGATTGACACTGTGATTATTCTCACTGTGGCAGATGAAGAAACCGAGGTTTAGAGAGGTCTCATAGCTGACACAACAACAAGAACAAGAACAAACTACAGGTGGGCTCTGCCCTTGGCCCATTTCTCTTAAGGCAGGTTTCAACTAAATTGAGGTCATACTAAGAGACTAGTCATGGTCTTCGCTTTAATGGATTGATGGGTCACACTTACAGGGACGGGGGAAGTGGTTAGGGTTACCACTAGTGGAGTCCTGAGACTCATCAAGGTCTTCTTCTAGAATTTATCCAGAATGCAGGAGCAAATGAGGTCACAAGATAAAGACCCTGTCCTTCCCCATCTCTAACCCCCCACCAATCCACATTGCCATCAGCAGGAGGCCTGCACTCGTGGAACTAAATTTCAGATGCCAGGACTTGGCATCCTGCCTTCTGAATATCCTATTCTACTTTATTTGCTGAAACAACTGAACAAGCACAATTAGCATAGGGTGGTTAGCTGTGTTTCATTTGCAAGGATAATGCATTATTTTAAAAATAATAAGGCAATTTATTTACATCTACTTTTTCCTTCTCAATTTTCACAGCAGCAAGTGATAAAAAAAATGGAGAAAATTACCCCAACAGAAATATTTATCAGTAAATAGCTCGAAGAAATGGTGAGGATGCTACTATCTGAGTAATTCTGGTCCCACCCACCGAAACAAAGAAAGATAATATTCCTGACAGCATGATTGAATTGTGTGTAATTACTGCCAATGTTTTAAACATGAAGATAATGAGAAAAGTATTAGCATTAAATCAGAAAGGCCTAAAAACATTTATTTTCCTAAGAGTATGACTACTACCTCTATCTTTCATTGAAGACATTAGAGGAAACGGTATCCTTTATTACCTTTGTTTTTTTTCCGGCAGCTCGATTGGATATCATCATTTTCACAGATTTCTTTAGTATGTTTCTGGAGATGCACTCTACGTGACAATATTTTAATGTGGATCATTTTGACCAAACACATAGTTCTCTGTTGACTTGCAGCTACACGTACAAATTCATTGACGAGTTGGCATAGGGTGTTCTTCCTAACATTCTTCAGATTTCTTCTCTGACATATTCATGGACTTCTGAATACCTCATAGCAAATAAATGCACATGAATCTAAGACTAAGTCCTTATGTAACACTAAACATGGAAAGAAAGAAAGAAATTCTCTCTGTTTTTACATTTGGCCTAAAAATTTGGGCATTATAAAGTTTCAGAAAATGCTTTTCCAGCTGAAAATAGAAAACAGATTACATTCATAGCCCTAATATCTTTTATTGCATGTACATTTTCACGGGCAGGCTACCACTTTCTCTAGATTATCTGGGAGATAACAGATAATAAGGTAAAGTCAAATTTAAACAAAGAAAAGTGCTCAGCTCAAACCCCTTAAAAAGACTAATGATACTCTTTCAATGCAAATGTAAAGATTGCTTTTTAAGGGTATCTTTTGGAAACTGTTTCCATTAAAGAAGAAAAAAAAATCCTGACCATTAGCTACTTCGACTAGTTACAAATTGTGGCTGTGTTCAGAAAGTTGGCAGATTTCAGTGGGTGAATTTCAGTCTAGCAGCCAAGATGATCACCTAAATAAACCATTTATCAAATGCTAGAGACCTTTATCTGATTTTATTTTGTAGTGCAGCCAGACATAGTTTAAACACAGAGACAGAGATGCCAGAAATGAGGGGCTAAGTATGGCTGTAGAAAATAATAAAACAGTGCCCCAAATGAACCCAATTTCACTTACTAGAATATATGGCTCTTATTTTCTGCAAACATTTCCCCAAACAGTTAAGCAAGAGACACAGATCCTCCTGTTCACCCTATTCAGCCAGCACACCAAGGCACTATTTCTTAAAGCAGTTCCTACAGAAGGTAAACATCAAGTGAATAAATTAGGTTATTGGATGACCGCACAAGGGTAAGACTAAGCTTTCAACTGAAATAAAGTAACTTCCTCTGTTTATATACCCATGCTAGAATGTAGATCCTGCAGACTGTTTTGAGATAATACAAACTTAAGGAATACAGGTCATCACCCGTCCACCCCACTGACAGATCTTTACCCAGTGCCTATAATTTATCTGGTGCTATATTTGACCATGGGAATGGAGAGACAGAACAGAAATCCAAGGTCCCTTTCTTCAGGAAGCATATGTTCTGGTAGGGTTTCTGAACAAGTAAATAGATGAAACTGTAATGGAAAATGCACATGTCTTGGGGAAACCTGTCATCTATTAACGCTGAGCTTAAGATACAGAAGGGGAAGAAATGGTCACTTCATGGGCTCTCAAGGCAGTGTGAATCACACTCTCTTCCTCACACCCTTCCCGCCCTTCAGCTCTCAACAAACATTTCTTTGAGCATCTCTCATGTGCTAGGTACTGGGATTATGCCATGGGCATACCAAATATCCCTCAAACTGCATGTATGAGCATTGAATATGGTGAGTGCAGGCAGACAGTCACAGACTCTCTCAAGAACTGTAGCTGCTGACCTTGGAGCAGGACAGGAGTAGACTAGATGAGGGCACCTGCCTCAGTTGGCTCCAGGTGAGACATCCTGGGAGGCGAGGAAGGTAGGAAGAAGAAAGGATGACAACCGAAGTGACAACATAGTAAGGGTCATTTCTCCACTGCCCCATGTGACTATCCTTAGTTACACGCCTTGTTACAAAGTGAATATATAAAAGGCAGGGAAGATGAATAGGTAGGCAGGTTCAAAGAAAAGTCCCGGAGCCTGCCTCCTCCCCACCCATCTTGCATCATCTGTCTCTCCCTTGGGTAAACACTTCGTGCTGGGGTCCTCCTTGGTAGATGCATTTAAGAAAGGAAATGCACTAAATGAGAAATAAAGATGAAAAATTGTTATTGTGTCAACTGAGCTCGTGTCAATCAATGGGCTTCCAGAGCATCCACTCCCAACAAACCAGGACACACACATTTGCTTTGTCCCTCGTTCAGGTGGGAGCCAGAGGTGCTGGTGAGCAGAGAGAGAGAGAGAGAGAGAGAGAGAGAGAGAGAAAGAGAGAGAGAGAGAGAGAGACTCTGTGTGTGTGTCTGTGTGTGTTCGTGTGTGTGTGTCTGTGTGTGTGTGCACGTGTGTGTCTGTGTGCGTGTGTGTAGTTTCTACATTATCTGCTCTTGAAGCAGTTTCTGACATAACTGCCTGCACTCACTATATTCATTGCTCCAACATGCCATTTGAGATACTGTGAGTGAAGACGGGAGGCAAGGCCACAAATCTTAAAATCAACCTGAATCATCTCAAAGTCCATAGGGTCCCAAATAGGATACTTTCTTGAATGAAAGCCGCATAACTCTGTAATAAACGTTCTGCCAGCTGGACCAGAAGTAGGCTTTAAAACCACACCTAAGACAGGATGCCTTCTCAGAAGGTCTTCAGAAATAAGAGTAATAATAGAATCCCACAAACCTGCTGAAGAAACTATCGTATCCATATGAATCCCACAAAAAGTGCCAAGTCTCAGTGAGAGGAAAACATTGCAAACTCTGGGAAACTTCACTGGACATGTGAAGTGCAAGTTCTTTCCCCTCAAAGGCAAGAAGCTTGGAGTCTCGTTCCACCCCCTCAGCAAACATGCTGAAGTGACACATGTCACAGTCCTAGGAAAGAGCCAAGGCTTACCTAAATTTAGGGACATTTTTTCTTTTGGATTGCACTGATGTTGCCTGGATCAGCGCTGAAATCTGGAAACCCTCATACAAGAGTGACACTCTTTATTCATTGATTTTCTAATTTCAGTTAAATTGCATCAGTCTTCCTGGGGGGCTGTTTATGTTCACTGACTAGAAATGCTTAATTCAACTCCCATAATTACATACTTATTACGACTTAATGAAAGCCCACATGAAAAGATCATGAGCTGGAAACACATTTGACCCCTAAAATAAACTTTAAAAAATGGGATAATATACTGTATTATCACTTTGGCTTCTAAATAGAGATATAAAATATTTTCTCTCAGAACAAAGAGAAGCTGAAATGGAGAAATTACCATGCTTCGTCTACTTCCTGTGAAAGGATCTTGCAAGAAACTTCGGGAGCATTAGGATTATAGGAAAGCTGGCGTGTGTGTGTGCGTGTGTGTGCATGTGCATGTGCGTGTGTGTGTCAAGTGGGGAACAGAGAGGCTTGGGAATTCATCACTGGCCTCCAAAAGAAAAAAAAAATATGTCAGTCATAAAAATAGAGGGGACTGGAAAGAGAATGGGAGATAAAATGAAGGAAATGGACTCAGTACTTTTTCTACTTTCCTATTCTTTAACCAGAAACAATTACATTTTCCAAAGGACAATCAGAGTTTCAGTGCAAATTTCTCTCTCTCTCTCCCCTCCAATAATTTCCTATTTCTAGCTTCTGTTTCTCACCCCTTATGTAAGATCTTAGTTTTATTTCCAACTCTGTCTTGCCTTTTTCCCCTCTCTATGCCAACAAACATATATAATTAGGATTTTTAGGAGTGCTTCAACCATGCAAGGCAGTAGAAATACAAACATGCATATGGTCACAGTCTCCGTTCTCAAGAAATGTACAGCCTTAGGCCACTGTTGCCCAGTAGAACCTTCTGGGGTGATGGAAGTATTCTGGGTCTGCACTGCCCGGTATGACAGCCACCAACCACATGTGACTGCTGAGCCCTTGCAACATGGGTCATGTGACTGAGAACCCGCTTTTTACATCTCGATTTCAATTGATATACTTTAAAACTGCAATAACCCCATGTGACTAGTGGTTTCTGTACTAGACAATTCAGGTCTAGACCAAGAGAAAGAGAATCTTCTTTGGAGACAAAAGACAACCTAATTAGCACATGCCAACTGCTATATGATGGCTACAGGGAAGGGTGGTCAGAGATGGGAGGAAGAGCAAGAGCATGGAAGAATCAGGTGGACGAGGACAGCTTCTCAGAGGGGGCTGATGTAATCCAGAATCTCTTGAGAAATGACAGCATATTTAAGAGAAGAGAAAGCAGAGGAAATGACATTCTGAACTATGGATTTATTTCATCAAAAACACTGACAGGAAAATCCAGAGCCCCTGAGGGAAACCCAACAGTTACCATGGAGCAGATGGTGTTGCAGAAGGTCAAGGGCAACTCCAAGATGTCATGCCTGTGGGATGATGTCAGAAGCAGGGAATTCCAGAATGAGAGCAAATTTAGGGTGGATGGAGAATGAAGGATGGATGAGAATCCACGAGCTGGTTTAAGAATGCTGTGTTTGGAGAGCCACGAGGGTCTTCTACTTAAGGTAGCTTATGGTAAGTTACAGGGTGGACCTCAAACTCGAGAAAGAACAGGGCCAGAGGGACTCATATGGGTGGAAACATAAATGAGGTGGACACACAGGTCCCATGTGGAGGGGACAGCTGGCCCTGGATCCACTGGAGCATCACGCCTCACGTCACTGATGGTGCATGTGTGGGAAGTGGGCCCGAAGTCTCCAGGATTTCTGATTTCCAGAAAAACTGGAAAGAGGGATTTAAAAAAAAAAACAAATATGAAATCTAAATATTTTGATATGCCAACTAATTCTAAAAGCTTTAAAACACTGTGGGCAAAACCAAAGAGCAGGTATGTAGACTGACTGATCTAGGGGGTCACCTGTTTGTGACATGTGGCCCAGGAGACGGAGGAGATTCCGTGGAGAGAGTCTAAAGGGAAGAGAACAGAGATAGAGGAAGAGAGAGGTTCTAGGGGAACACAGGATGCCTGCAGCAAAGGGTTGGAAAAGGGAGTCACAGCCATTTGACTCTGCAGCAAGGACAGCCTCTGTGATCCTGTACAAAGCGACGAAGCCACCCCCCCCCCAGCCTCTGTGATCCTGTACAAAGCGACGAAGTCACCCCCTCAGCCTCTGTGATCCTGTACAAAGCGACGAAGTCACCCCCTCAGCCTCTGTGATCCTGGATGAAGCCATGTATCCCCTCCCATCCCCTCCTTCCCTCGTCCTGCCCTCTCCCTTCAAGCACTAAAGGAGGGGCTAGAGGCAAAGTTTAGAATCACCAGGGCCTAGAGAATAAGTGGCTGAGGAGAAAAGAGAGGCATTAGGTTGAGTGAATATAAACAGTTCCAAGCCCTTTTGCCATTTAGATCACACGTTTTCTTGGGTCACATAATATCCCATTTTCCTTTATTTTTCCCCACCGAAACATGTGCGAATACCTCATTTCTGCCTTTACAGTATAAACAGCCGTTGACTGGAGCCCCACATCTTCCCTTGCATGAAAGCCATGTTCTGTTCTCGTGAAAAAGAAAGTGTATTCTTTTCAGCTCACCTCTCGGTCCAGGAGCGCAGGTGACACAACGGTGACAATGTCTCCTTTCTCAGGATCGATGTAGAACATGTTAGGAGACGGCTTGTCAGGCGTCTGCTGACGGATATTGTATCGTAGGAGGGCATTATCAGTGGCCGGGTCGTCTGCATCAAAGGCTGTCACCCGCATCACCGTGGTCCCTACCCGGGCAGGACAGAAAGGCAGGGAATGGTTATCAATTCGGGCAGCAACAGCCAGAGCCCCATCCCCACCCGGGTAATAGCAATGAAGCAGCGTGCCAATCACTTTCCAGATTAAACAAGAAAAGTATTTCCCAAGCTTTGCTATGTTTCAGCTTTTTCCTCCTTTCCCTCCCTGCGCCATGAAAAGACCCAAAATAAAGAAAAAAAACTCTTTGCTGTTCAGCAGAGTGACTGCTTAATTTTTCCCTCTGTTGATATACTGTTTATTTTCAACAGCTTTCATTCCACTGTGGATGTGACTTTGTGAGAGTGGCTTTCATTTTTTTTTTTCTTTTTCTGAAACAGACTCTGGCTTTGTCACCAGAGCCAGAGTGCTGTGGCGCGATCTCGGCTCACTGCAACCTCCGCCTCCCAGGTTCAAGCAATTCTCCTGCCTCAGCCTCCCAAGTAGCTGGGACTACAGGTGCACACAACCACATCCAGCTAATTTTTCTATTTTTAGCAGAAACAGCGTTTCACCATGTTGACCAGGATGGTCTCAATCTCTTGACCTTGTGATCCGCCTGCCTCAGCCTCCCAAAATTCATATGTTTTACAGTTACAGTTTATATTTATAAGTGCATAAAACAAGGTCTATAAGGAGATCTTCACTCTGGTGATGGTAGTTAAATCTGGAGAAGAAGAGAGGGGATTGGGATTTGGCATGGTCATTGGGAAAGATGTTGGCCTCATCTATATCGTTTTGTTTATTTTTACAAGGCAAATATATTGCTTTGGCAACTAAAATTTAATTTACCAAAAGCATAACTGTAAGTACCAATAAAAACATGCCTGCTGGTTTTGATGACTGACAATAGCAATTGTATTGCTATCATATCAGACTTAGGGCAACCTTCCTAATTGTAACATTTTATCCTAATTTACTCTTCTACAAATTGAAGGCCCCATCTTCTGATTTTGAACCTGCCTGGACCACAGAGTGAGTGACCTAACTTTAAGAGATCAAAGCAGCATATATAGTTTTCAGCAGGAATATTCATTCATACAGAGAAAATACTGATGTCTAAAGGAAAGATAGAAGTCATCTAGTTTTAGCACCACTCATATTCCTTTCCCTTTCATAACAATGTTTCTCTAACCATCAAAGCCAGTTTTCCTCCCCTCACAATTGGAATCAGATTATCAGCCATTAAGCCTGATTGATCAGATAAACAAGGAGATCTGGCCACCCTCAAGGTTGGATCGATTTATTAAGCAGTCTCAGTTAATTTCAGCAATGGTGCCATCCAGCCAGAAGCCTCAAGTTGCACTTCCCATTCACCTTGTTTCTTTGCCCCGTGTGAAATGGTCTCAGGGCAAGCTTCCAGGTTCAGAATCAGAAAAGAACATTCTTGGCCCGTGCAGCCCCCTTGCCTCTGGAAGACAGCAGCAACAACGTGGCTCTGTCTCCCACTGACTGTGCTACAGAATCTGTGTTATCAAACAGTGGTCTAGGCAGCCCCTCACAGTCTACGGAAATTGATGTGAAATGTGATACATATTAACCTTCCTGATCTAGACAAACTTGAGGATACCCCCATCAGAAATCAGAGGCAGGTTTCAGGCCGGCAATCTCACCCAGGGACATGCTGTAGGGAGCTCCTTGTGGTCAAAGACATAGCAGGAGGGCTTAACCCCATCAATTCCACACCAGTCTCAGGTTAAGTATACTTGACCCAGTGCCTTACACTTAGTTAATGTCTAATGAATGCTTCATTGATTGGATTTGTGCCCTATTTAATATGCCTTTAATTGAAGTCATAGAGGGTATAAAAATGAAGTCATCATGGCTTGCAACTGACATATGCATGAAAATGATTAGAGGAAGAAAAAAAAGACCTCTTAGGTTGATGTGTCTTCAGTTTTCACCAGGAAATTCACTGAGGATATCTTTTTGTTTACAGATTTGATAATGTGATATAACACAAAGTTATCCTGGAATATTCCTAAGCATACACAGAAAATGCTTTTTATTTTAATGGATTGTTATGGAACAAATGAACTCGGTCTTGAGCCTCATCTTTGTCTTAAGACATGAACACATCACTGGATTTACTTTGGTGGAAATCCTGCCTCTGTGGGAACCGCTTTGTGCCTAACTCATGTGAATAGGTTTGCAGTATTGAAGACAACTCTGAGGTGACGTGTCTGGGTTGAAGTCTTGACAAGCTGAGTGACCATGGCCAGTTTATTTACCTCTCTCTGAGCCTGAGTTTCCCCACTGTCAACATTCCTCCTTGGTTGCTGTGAGGATTTCATGGGATGACCGATTTCAAGAACTTGTACAGTAACTGGTACATTAGGGTTCAGAGAAGGATGCCTTTTATTATCAAACTCTGTCCTGGGTTCTGAGCCAATGATGGCAATGCAGGCATAGGCTTCAAATACAGGAGCCTAGATCTAAGTTGTCCAAAGAATGTGGGACAAGGGGTGGTAGGAGAGCCCTCTCTTTCACCCTGTCCCTTCTCCCTTCTACCCTGCCCATGGTCTTAGCATGCAGATCTGCGGTTCTACTGTGGATATCACAAAAACCCCCCTCAACATACACACATGTGCATACACACATTCTGTAGTCTACACTATGTCTCCATGTGGTCCTCTAGTCTTCCTCTAAGACCAGGCTTTACTCTGAGTCCCAACCTATCTGTTGAGTGCAATGCTTGGCTCTCACCAGCACCGCCCCCTGACCCCACCCCCGGAGGCTGGATCATGTTTCTCTTACCTCTGTGTTTTGCAAAGGCTGGATACACCTCCTAAATCAGCATTTGCTCAACTGATTCCAAGGAGCTCTGGTTCCAAAGGTTCAGTAGAGAAACAGATTTGGGAAATATGTGAGAAACACTGCAAAGCAGGGTTCCCCTGGAGGAATTACCAGTAACTTTATTAAGCAGGCTCACAGTGTCAATCTCCAAGAGAGGGTGGAATCTGTGGCACTCCCCAGACTTCACTGTTGATAGAACCTCTTCATTTCAAAACCATCTATCTTTTTGTGATGGGCCACAAGGTCCTAGTTGTGAGCTCTTGGAGGATCTAGACAGTTTTGTTCATTTTGTAAGCCCTGTATCTGACACGCGGTAGGTCTTCTATCAGTGTTCTTTAGGTTGAATTGCCTTCTTGCCATTCACTGTAGTGTTGCCTCATTCCACACTGACCAGACCCACCAGCACCTTGTCTGCAAAGAATGAAAAACTGAACAACTTGCCTGGAGATTTTTCACAACTGTCTCTGAGCTCCCTGTTCAATGTGCCTTGGAGGTCCTTACTGGAACGGGATTCCAGGGTCACACACCAATGCCATGCCAGGGCTGACATGCAGCAGGTGGGCATCGGTGCAGCTGCTCCAACTGCCTGTGGATGATGCCTGTGTCTCTCCTCTTCCTCAGCCCCACACACTGGAGACTCCATGTCTGCCACTTTGTTTTCAGTAGCCCAGGCAGCTTCCCATCCAGGCTTGTCTCGTGTTTCCAGATGGCAGAGAAAGGATAATTATATGATAGACACACACTGGGGCTTCCATAGAGTACATTTCTGTCTTTTCCCCCATCACAATATTCTCCCGAGTGTCAAAATAAATTATAATCACCTTGTCACTCCCTGAACCAGATGAACTAGCAGCAGCCCCTCCAAAGGGGGGAAAAAAAACCCAGGTAGCTAGCTGAAAGCCTCAAGTCTGGCCGTCACTTTCTTTTGTTGAAGGACATGGCCTCCAGCCTGACAGGCTGATTAACAACCCTCATTGCTTCCTCGTGGCCAGGTAGCTCCTTCCTCTTGACTGCAGCTCTCTGATTAAAGCAAGTGCCGCCTGGTGTCTTGACCTTGAAAGCCAGCTTTGAAGTTTTGCTTTCCTGTGACTTCAAGCAGAGTCAAGCCCTTGAGAAAGGAGCGTGCAGATCTGACAGTGACGGGGGGTCTTCGACTGGCCACAAGGATGGCGATACTCCAAAACACAGTGACAAAATTATTCTGTTCTTCACATTTCTTTGACTCCATCCCTAAACATTTCCTGATCAAAAAGTGTCAGGCTCTTTTTTTTTTTTTTTTACAAAATGATGTTCCTATAAGCGAATCATATATTGAGACACAGACATTCAGATCTATATTCAGCACTGGATTTCTGATAGCACCGTTAGGGCAACTGTGTGCTTTTCAGGGAGAAATGTGATGTTGAAGCAAACATGAGCAGAGATGGCAGATGTCACCAGGTGAACCTCTCTGATGTGACAGAATGACACATCATGGTCAACCATCAAATTCAGGAGTGGAGGTAGTGAATTCTAATTCCACCCAAATGATGGTTTCCGAGATGAAATGATTGAAGAGTTGTGCTTCAAAAGGAGAATGTGGTCAGGGATACGGCACTGTACCACATTACGTGTGCGTTTGCCCCTGAATCAGAAGACAACGCTTAGACCATCCGCACCTTAGGTTGTTTAGTCAGGTGAGACGGATGTAGACGCTGCTATTTTAAATTCTAGTATCTTGGGGTGTATCTAGCTGGAATGATTCTCATTTGAAACTACATTTCCACTGAAGAACCTTCAGTTTGAAGGGTTTTGGGGCCTCCTGGTTCCAAATGAGAACCAGATAGTTCTCCCAGGACTGAGCAGATTCCAGGACAGTCCTGGGCACACCAGAACAAGTTGGACACCCTGCAGGCCAACTTTTGCTTTCAGATGTAGACACATCTCATGGTCATGAGCAGCAGACTGCAGATGTGAGAACTGTTGCAACTGTGACTTTAGTACGTGGGACACAGCCTACAACCATTCACCCAACCAAGCACCCGAGTCACACCAACCTAGAATTGGTTCCTGACCAAGCAGGTGGACATGAGCCAGTTCTCTCGTAACAATCCTCAACAGCAAAGAGAGAGACCTAGGTGTGCAAAACCAAAGCAGAACCAAGCCAGTGCCCAGCTAAGGACCTGGGCTGTCTAGTTTTAAGTCCTGGCCTCACCAGCTGGGCTTCTCTGGGCAATGAAACCTTAACTTTTGCTGTTATTTGAGTCAGGGTCTCCCTGTGTCACCCAGGTTGGAATGCAGTGGTGTGATCACCGCTCATGGCAGCCTTGACCTCCCAGGGTCAAACGATCCTCCCACCTCAGCCTCCCAAGTAGCTGGGACTATAGGAGCGCACCACTATGCCTGGCTAATTTTTGTAGAGACAGGGTTTTGCCATGTCGCCTAGGCTGGTCTTGAACTCCTGGAGTCAAGGGATCTGCCCACCTTGGCCTCCCAAAGTGCTGGGATTACAGGTGTGAGGCATTGCACCCAGCATTAACTTTTCATGTACAAAACAGCTCCTCTCTCATGGGTTGTTGGAGGTATTAAGTGGATTACTGCTTTGGTCCATTTCCATTTCTACTCATTTCCATTAACATCTCTCCCCAAGAACATTTTCAGACATTTGTTTCTACTTGACACCCTCTCACTCATCCCAAAATGTTAATTCTACAGATATACTCTATATCTATTTATGTGCTATGGACCCTTGCAGGGTACAAACTATTGTAATATCTAATACATCTAATATTTTAATCCCCTCTCTCCTAATTATCAATGTTCTTTTTCTTAGAAGTAATATTGCCAGCTTTGAGAATGCACTAATTAATGAATATAAAGTCCAATTCCTGGGCGATGGTAAGTAATAGAGAAAGATAAGTTTTATTGTAACTTTTTTTAACTCTCACAATGTAGCACTCAGTTCTGTGAGGACCTACACTGAATGCAATGATGATGAGGAAAAAGTGTTGTGGGACCCAACCACTCAGGGTTTAAGTCAATCTACTTCTAGGACTCATTCTGAGGATCTACAGAAGCAGGAGTTAATTAAAATCTCATCAAGGGCTGGGCATAGTGGTTCACATCTGAAATCCCAGAATTTTAGGAGGCTGAGATGGGTAGATCACCTGAGGTCAGTAGTTCAAGACCAGCCTGGCCAACATGGTAAAACCTCGTCTCTACAAAAGTACAAAAAAAAAAAAAATTAGCCAGGCATGATGGTGGGTGCCTGTAATCCCAGCTACTCAGGAGGCTGAGGCAGGAGAATCGCTTGAACCCAGGAGGAGGAGGTTGTGGTGAGCCGAGATGGTGCCATTGCATACTAACCTGGGCAACAAGAGCGAAACTCCATCTCTAAAACAAAAATCTCATCAGGAAACAGTTCCTTTCATCCCTTAGACAAGCCTAGACACTTCTGTTGAGTGTACACATGCAAGCATCCCCTTCGTCTGGATTTTGTCAACATTCTCGAGTAGACAGCAATTAATAGTCAAACTGTCGAATGAACAGTTGATGAAAGATAACCAACCAACCTGATAGGGATCCAGAGGAAGCCCACGTTTGGCAGTGCATGTGTTCCCGAAAAGCCACCCATGTGATGAATCATAAATGAGGTCTCATTTTCCCACTGGCCTGCATTTGCATTTCAGTCCTGCTTTATTTTCATTTGACAGGATGCCCAGTTGGAAGCCACTCCTCATCATTCAGCTTTTTTTTTTTTTTTTTTTTTTTTTTTTTTTTGCTCATCTTCCTCTACTGGCCAGCCAGGTGGGAGAAGGAGATCGGCTTTCAGCTCTGGAAATGAAGACTGTTCAAGAAAACCCTGCCCCTGTACTCCGAGGCTGGGAGGATGAAATTGCAGACTGAGAGAGAGAAGAGACGCTTCTAGTCTGATTTTAGGGAGAAGAAAAGAGGGAAGCATACTTAGATCTAAGGCAAGGTCTGGGAGATTTGGCCTTGTAACCCCTGCTCCTTTTGGGGGCCCTTCTCTCGTTTGCTCAGTTATCCAGGAGTTTTCATTCACCAGCACAAGGATCCCTCCCACATTTTTTATATGGTGATCCGGCTGTGCATTTGATCCAGAAACTGCTTGCTAATGTGAGTTTTGATGAAGATGCTAATGACCTTTGATCGGTCCTCTGACAGGAGCCCAATCCCATTGGCCTCGAAGCGGGGACTCTCTGTAGTCAGAGTGGGAGCTGGGCCAGGACTGAGAAGCTCACCCATGCACCCAGTGCCCATACAGGTAGCTTCACATGAGTAAAGTGCTCTCAAGGCAATTGAGAGTGGTGGGGATGGTGGCACTGGAGCCGGTGCCTCCTGCCTAAGGGGGCAGCTGCCTTTCAGCTCAAAGGAATTGCTGCAGATCTGAAATACGAGTCTGCACTAGCTAGAGCTTTTGATTTCTTAAGAAAAGGTGGGAATTTGGATTTTTGTATAAACTGTCAAAATGTTTACAGGTTAGACACTAGTTCAAATTAAAAAAATGAAAGATCATTGAGTAGGACTAGGAAGGCCAAACAAAAGAGGTTATGGCAGGCTTTGGTCTGAAGCCCACCAGTTTTTGACCTTGACTGTTGGTAGAGCCATTCTTTCCCCTAAAGGCATGAACTAAATATTGTTGATGAGTACTTCAGTGATAGACTACAACTGGAGGCTGAGGTGGGCAGATCATCTGAGGTCAGAAGTTCGAGATCTACCTGATCAACACGGGGAAACCCATCTCTACTAAAAGTAAAAAATTGGCTGGGTGAAGTGGTACATGCCTGTAATCCCAGCTACTCAGGAGGCTGAGGCAGGAGAATTGCTTGAACCCAGGAGGCGTGAGCTAAGATCATGACATCACACTCCAGCCTGGGCAACAAGAGTGAAAGTCTGTCTCAAAAAACAAATGAACAGCAACAACAACAACAACAACCCCCCCCAAAAAAATGGTGCAGCCATTGGAAACATCTTGCCCTTCTTCCTTCCACCTGCCTCTGTGGAGCAGGAAAATTCCTTATCTGTCCAAGAATAATCTGGCTCGGAGAGATGTCACCCTGTGGCAGAACAGCACTGAATAAACAGGCACGAGGTGTATATACTCCTGACGCAGGTTTGAGCTGATAAAGTGCCATTCCACATGAACACAACTCTGCTGTTAAAAATGAGAACGCCTTAAATTTTGCCACAGTTGCTGACTTCGTTTAATAGCAGTCCTAAGTGTCTCTGTGCAGCTGCAATTACCACATGCTTGAATTGAAATGCGAGAGGCTTCTCCTCTCCCTTTTGCTTTGCCTCCCTAGAGCTAGTTGGTTTTTAAAGTACAAACTGACAGTCAAATATGTAATAAGTTATGACAAGTGGAGCAATAATTGTCTCCCATCTGTTTTCAAAGGTTGTTTATTTTTATACTGATAAAGAGAAAATGGCGAAAGGACCACCTTGTGATTCTTTCAGGTTTTCATTTGCTGCAGCTCAGTCTCCAGTGTCTTTGTCCTTCTTTCTGGTGAGCTATTGTTTAACGAAGATGCTGAAGTGTTTATGACATATTAGGTGACACATGGCCAAAGCTGGGGTTCCCCAAGGTTCACTTTATTGTCCTAATTTCTTCATTATATCCAGAATTCTACAGTAGTATTTTTCTTACACCCCTTAAAGATTGCATTTAATCTTTTTGTCTATCATTCCTTTCCATGCAGCTCTTTTTGAAAAGACACAGGATACTCTGTTGAATTAGATGATCTTGCCTAAAACACTTCAAAAACTCAATTTTAAGTGGAAACTCTAATATTCCAAACTAATAATAAAAAATCTTTATATTGAATTAGCCTGGAGTAGTTGTAACTCTCAAATATATTTTTCCATAAGCCCCTAAAAACAACCAAAGAACACTGTGTGTGTATTTTTGTTTGTTTAACCAATTTAAGAGTTACTTTTTGTTGTTGTTGTTGAGACAGTCTCTCGCTTTGTCACCCGGGCTAGAGTGCAGTGATCATGATCTTGGCTCACTGCAACCTCTGTCTCCCAGGTTCAAGTGATTCTTATGCCTCAGCCTCCCAAGTAGCTGTAATTATAGGCACGTGGCACCATCCCTTGCTAATTTTTATATTTTTAGTAGAGACATAGTTTTACGATGTTGGCCAGGCTGGTCTCCAACTACTGACCTCAAGTGATCTGCCCACCTTGGCCTCTCGAAGTGCTGGGATTACAGGTGTGAGCCACTGCACCCAACCCAGCTTAAGAGATTTTTAAATGGCAAGTCTAATCCTCTTTACAGCAGTGGTTTTCAATGAGGGGTACTTTTAGCCCCTCTACTGGACATTTGGCATGCCTGGGGACATTTTTGGTTGTTACAACAGGGGCAGGGAGTGTGATATTGGCATCTAGTGAGTAGAGGTTAAGGACGCTACTCAACATCTTACAAATATGAAAATGTTCAAAGACACGAAAACAACACTTTGCATGTAGTAAGAGTCTAATAAGCATTTGCCAAATGCACAAATGAATAAATACATGAATAAGTGAATAAATAAAGATGAGTTTTATCATTTTTCTTCTTTTACAGCTTAAGGTAAGATAAAGGTGGAGTAGGAAGCAGGTAAATAATTGATACTTGACTGACACTAAATATTAATAAACTCCTATGTTAATTCCGAACAACGGTCATATTGTCCCTATCATTTATATCTATTTAAGGGCAAAAGTGCAGCCGTTTGCTCTTTGAAAATACAGACTATAGGCCGGGCATGGTGGCTCATGCCTGTAATCCCAGCACATTGGGAGACTGAGGTGGGTGGACCACCTGAAGTCAGGAGTTCGAGACCAGCCTAGCCAACATGGTGAAACCCCAACTCCACTAAAAATGAAAAAAAAAAAAAAAATTAGCTGGATGTGGCGGCATGCCCCTGTAATCGCAGCTACTCGGGAGGCTGAGGCATGAGAATCACTTGAACTTGAGATGCAGACGTTGCACTGAGCCAAGATCATGAGGTGGGACAACTGCTTGAATACGGGAGGCAGAGGCTGCAGTGAGCCGAGATCACACCGCTGTACTTTAGCCTGGACAACAGAGAGACTCCATCTTAACAACAACAACAACAAACACAGACTATATTAGGCTAGGCTAGATTGAGAAGACAGTCCAACCCTGTCATTTTAATGGCTTAGCACATAAAGTTAATTTCTCACTCAAATTCAGTCCACTTTGGGGGTTCCCTTCAAAGGGCAGATCCCTTCCAAGCAGTGGCTTAGGGATCCAGACCCTTGCATTTCATAGCCCTGCTACCTGGAGCTGGGCTGTGCAAATCATGCAGCCAATCATGGTCAACAGCCCGGAGCCACATGGCAGAAGGTCTGGGAAATACAGGGGGGCACCTGGACACCCAGTGTCTGAGCCGCAGTGCCTATACTCAGCTGACCAGGCAACAATGCTCAAACTTTCATTTTCAGGTGCCCCAGAACAGCACCTGCTCGTTGAACTCTTGGCTCCTCCTGAGGTTGCTTCCCTTTGGGTGAGAAGCAAGATGAACCAGGGCAGAAGTCAGTGACTGCTCTAGGATTAGACCTGCTCTGGGAGTGGTTCTCTGGTCCCAAGCTCTGGGTTCCCTGATCTGGGAGACTTGTGCTGGCTTCAGAATTTATTCCTCCTCTGACTCCCAGCTCTTGACCTTGCTTTAGACACCAGAGAACTGTTATTTCCTTGACTTCTGCTTTAATGTACTGGATTCTAAGATACCTCCTCCTTTTTAATGAAATGCTTCTGCTAAATTTTCCCATTTTTTCTTTTTCTGGTGGGACCCACCAGATGTGGGCCATACATGAGAAAGAGGTTGAGCAAACAAGGTCTTGCTATGCCTTGCAACCCTGGCTGTTCACTGGGGATATTTTAAATACCCTTGATGCCTGAAACTCTCCCCCAGAGAGTTTTATTCTATTGGCCTAGTGTGGGGTCAGGAGAGTGCAATCCTTGGAATGATAGGGGCTGAACAGATGGAGACTCTGACACCTTACTTACTGGCGATATGACCTGAGCAACATACACCACCTTACAGAGGCTCAATTTCCTTAACTGTAATGGGCTGACACCTATGACTGTGTAAAGCTGTTTTAAAGATGTACGTAAAATGTAGTGGGTGCTGATGAGGAGACCTCTGCAGTAATTTCATGAAGGAGGAGCTAAATGTGTAGACTGTGCACCAGGAATAGTTCTTATAATAGCCCTGCCAGGGTAACTGGATCATCTCTGTTTTAAAAGGAGGAGAGTCAGAGGCTTAGGGAAGTCAGATAACCACTCCATCCTCACTACTGGCAAGTGGCTGATTATGGACTCAGAAGGACACATGCAGCATCTTCCTGAATGAATACAAACATTGGTGCAAGAGTGAAGGGGAGCTAACCTTTTTCAGGGTTCACACCAGCAAGGATGACTCAGAGCATTGCAAGCATCTAATCATCCCCAGAACCCTGTGAGGCAGGTGTCATCAGCCCATTTTATGGAGAGGGAAGCTGAGGCACAGGGAGGTGAAGCTACTTGCCCATCACCCCAGTTTTCCAGCTGGTAAGTGGCTGAGCTGAGAGGTACACCCAGGGAGTGTGGTCTATTCTCCCCACTTCCCCACTCAACTCCGCACAGCTCATGCCAATTAGGTATTTCACATTGCGTTTTGCAGATAAAATAATTTTCCAGAATTCTCCCTACAGATTGGCTACTGAGCATCTTGCCCTGTACTACAGCTTGTCTGGGGCATCTTCAAGCTAGATCCAGAAGCCCCAGGGACATGGAGGACCCATCTCCCTGGTTGTAGCACAAGATGGATGACGGACGGCTCTCGAACCACACCTGTTAGGTAAAGGACCTGGCTGAAGTTACAGGTATAATCAACAAGGAACTGCAGGAGTTTGTAGGGTGCTGCTGATGACTGCAGTTGCAAGATACAAGTGAGCCAGGATGCTGAAATACCACACAACTGAGACTCCGTGTTCAACGAGAAGAAAGTGCTGGCAAATTGCTAGTAAAGCTGTAATGTTGCTGATTTTGCAAACATGTGTTCTCCAACTTGATAAGTAAATACATACTGGGTAACATGGTGATGTTGCAAGCTGTTGTTTTACGGCTGGGAAGTCGGCTGCCTGTGACTGATGCGAGCAATGAAAGTATTTATAAAATAACACTGAATTAGAAGGAGTTGCTTTATGAGTTTACGGAAACGGATCCTTTATGAAGAATAAAACTTGAAGGAGCTCTATCAGTGTCACTGAAATTAAACCTGCTGGGATTGAGATCTAAGAGGGGGCCTTCTGGACTGTCTGGGCTCACAGCCTGGGGAGGCTTCTCCCAGGCCAACTGTGCCTCATGGAACTGGAGAGTCATTTCCATTTGCCAGGATTCATTTCTCTCCACCAAGGATGTCATAAGTGACAGCTGTATTACCCTTTCCAAGCCATCAGGCCACCAATCAAGGGATAACTTAGATCCGTAAAACTTAACAATGCACGTTTGATTCACCCTGTATCCCCTGAATGAAACAGGGCCAGCCACATAGTAGGTGCTCAATAAATATTTAAGGAGCAAAAGGAGATTTGACTTAGCAGCTTCTGGCATACTCTGTATGAATACTCTGTTTCATTCGTGGTTTCAAATGGTCTTCCCCATGTGTTCATTTCTACCCTACAATAATACTGCTTTTCCAGATTGGAAACAAGGAGAGAGACCAAAGACACCTGCTCTCCATGCCCCAAGGGCCAATAGGCATGACTCAAGAGAGGTGGACTAGATGCTCCCTCCCTCGGATCTGGGTTGTGAGTCCTACCCACCGAGTGGCAGTGCCCTGACTCCACTGCCTCTGATACAAGCCAGCTCCTGGGGCCCGCTTCAGGGCTCCAGAGTCATCATGGCTCCCACTCTCTCTCAACTCACATCTCCAGCCTCTTCTTAGGGGAGAGATCCACTCATCAGTTCCCCTTTGCTAAAGAAAGTCTGGGTTGGTTTTCATTGCTTGCAATCACAGGGCACCATCTAACATAAATCCCCACTGAGCTCTCATCCAGATTCACAATACTCAGAGGGGTTAGGAGCATGCCCACAAAAGACAGAGAGTCCCAAGTTTCAGTCCCAGCTCTGCCAATGAACAGCTGCTCAACCTACACCCTGGGCAAGCGCAAGCCTGAGGTTTATTGGTGGTAAGAGGGGACAGTAATGGTTCTCACCTGATGGGGTTCATGCATGGATTAAGTACGTGACTACAGGTAACATTCAGCCCAGGACACTGTGTTCTCTGGGAATACTGTTATTATTCAAAGAAGGGAGAGGCATGGCTCAGAAGCAGTAGAGAGAAGTCATGAATGAAAGCAAGGTTAGTATGAAAAGCTTCATTTTTTTTTTTTTTTTTAAACAAAGTAATCTTAGGTTGTCTAAATAGAAGTAGGTTTCTATAAGGGAGGCAACCACCATTTTGACTCAATATTAAACCTCAACAATATCCCAGGGTCTCTCCCATGCACTTGCTGAGATTCAAGAGATAATTAAAATAGGACTCTTGCTTGCAAGAGCCTGGCAAAGAAGATGGGCATTTAGGCATTTAGGTGAGCAGATGGTATAGGAGTAGTTTAGAGCCCAGGTTCCAAGATCAAACTGCCTGCTTCAAATCCTGCCTTCAGTTCACTCACTGGTGGGAGTTGGAGTGAGCACATGGGGCAGCCTCTCTGAACTGCAAGTCACTTCACAGTTACAAAGGCAGTCACAAAAGTGTGGTTAGAAATACAATGGCCCCAGCTGTGCCCAGTGGCTCATGCCTGTAATGCCAGCACTTTGGGAGGCCGAGGGGGGTGGATCATGGGGTCAGGAGTTTCAGACTAGCCTGGCCAACATAGTGAAACCCCATCTCTACTAAAAATACAAAAAATTAGCCAGGCATGGTGGCAGGCACCTGTAATCCCAACTACTCAGGAGGCAGAGGCAGGAGAATCGCTTGAACCTGGGAGGCGGAGGCTGCAGTGAGCTGAGATTGCACCACGGCACTCCAGCCCAGGCGATAGTGCAAGATTCCATCTCAAAAAAAAAAAAAAATATATATATATATGTGTATATATATATATATATATGTGTGTATATATATATATATGTGTATATATATATATATGATAAAGAAAAAAATAATGGCCCCAACATGCCTATATCCTAATCCCCAACACCTGTGAATATCTTACCATGTTATCTTACAGGGTAAAAGAAACTTGGTCGATATGATTAAAGATTTTGAGTTGAGGGGCTTATCCTGGATTATCTGGGTGGGCCCAACAAGGTCCTTATAAGGAGAGAGACAGGGCAGTTGGAGAAGGAGATGTGACGAGGGAAACAAAAATCAAAGAAAGAGGTCTGGAGATGCTACACTGTGGGCTTTGAAGACCAAGGAAGGGGCCGGAAGCCAAGGAGTGTAGGTGACCCCCAGAAGCTGGAAGAACTTGGAGCCTCCCCTGGAGGCTCCCCTGGAGCCTCCGGAAGGAACCAACCTTGCCTACACCTTGACTTTAACCCAGTGAGATTGATTTTGGACTTCTGACCCCCAGAAGTGTAAGAAGATAAATTTGCCTATTTTAAGCCATACATTTGTGGTGATTCATCACAGCCACATCAGGAAACTCACCCTAGTGGTGTCTATCTTGCTGAGTATCTGTGAGGGGCAAATGACATGCAGAGGACGTGCAGCGAGACATGTTATCTGCTGAGCCTGCGGTTGTGGTGGTTGCTGTCATCATTTGGAGCAGCAGAAGGGGCAGAGGAATCAGATTCTCCCTCCTACCAATGAGTGGGGTGGGCACAGTACACCCTTTCAGAGGTGGCAACTTTGAGGCAATGCATCATCCTAGAGCACTGTTGGAATGTTGTGCTCTGTCATAAGAGAAATCTAGGCTGAACAGAAGAATTTCAGAAAGGACAAACGAAGCTAAAGGAAAAAACCAAGATCAAGTTATAAACTTCCACTATGGCCTCTGCAAAGGGATGGCCAGGACAGCTACCTTTTGATAGCCAAAGGGACGACATCATGAGCAAGAAGCTGCAGAGACTGGTCAGGTGTGGTGCTCATGCCTGTAATCCAAGCACTTTTGGAGACTGAGGTGGGAGGATTGCTTGAGCTCAGGAGTTCGAGACTAGCCTGGGCAACATAGTGAGACCCTTGTCTCTAAAAAAAGCAAAAAACTAAAACAAACAAACCAAAAACACCAGCAGCAGAGGGTTCTGGAGGTACAAAGTAGAGGGACAGGTGAACGTCAAAGTGAAAGTGTGCACTCAGGTGTGTGAGTGCAGGGGCTATGATTCACTCCAACTAAAGGCCCAGGAGAGCTGCACAGATCTGAAACAGGACATCTTGTACTGTGATGGTTGCCTGTTACAACAAGTATCACCCAGAGACTATGGATGGCGAAAAGAGATTGAGAAAAACCGCAGGAACAAAGGTGATACTCTTGAAGGGTGTCTTAAAAGTCTCCCCAGCCATATACCTATGTAGCAAACCTGCACGATCTGCACATGTACCCCAGAACTTAAAGTATAATAAATTTTAAAAAAAGTCTCCCAGCCTATGTTACCTTAAGGACTTGGAGAAAACGCCACAGCCTCATCCATGTGTAATACACATGCTCTATTTCGCACTATCTAAGAATCTCACACATTTCAAATATGAGATCTGCTTCTATGGGTCAGTCTTGTCCCCCACTGCAGGAAAGAAGAAATCTTGCCTGTGTGTTGCGAACAATGCATTTTGTTCAACTCCAGTCTTTCTAGGGGCCTACTCTGTGGCAGGCCCTATGCTAGGGCCATGGGTACCAGGCTGAAAAGGCCTCATGTGGCCCTCCCACTGGCCACATTCTACAGGAAGACAGAGACGCTTAAACACAGAATTTCCTTGCAGCATGAAGATGCACTAGACCAAAAACCCAAGATCAATGTTGCACTGAAAGCATCATGTGTCAGAGCAATATGGTTCACCATTGATGTAAGATGACTCTTACATAGCTTTAGTTATTCCCCGCTGGGACTTAGGGTGGGGCCAGCCTCAGTATGCTTTTCCCGTATGAATGACTCTAGAAGGCCTGCTCGCCTCCCCGCAACCTATTTGATTATTACTTAGTACTGAAGCCTTTAAACTATTTTCTTCCTCAGAATAACTTGCCCATTTTCTGAGCACAAAGAAGTATCAGGGCCTGAGAAACAGCAACACTGGCCATCTTCAAATTCTCCCTCCTGCTACCACAGTGGACACACTGAATGTCGGGGGGAAAAAGGGGAGGGACAGCAGGGGGTGGGGAGTTGGGGAGGGATAGCATGGGGAGAAATACCAGATACAGGTGATGGGGAGGAAGGCAGCAAATCACACTGCCATGTGTGTACCTATGTAACAATCTTGCATGTTCTTCACATGTACCCCCAAACCTAAAATGCAATAAAAAGTATATAAAAAAAAAAAA